>CM019178.2:48802947-48827131 GCA_009739505.2 Apolygus lucorum | reverse complement strand
TGTTTTGTAACAGAATTACTAAACTGGAAAAAACTTCAGTTTATTGCGCTGGTTTGATTTTAATTAGGGAAAAAATTCGATATATTAGAGTGGACTGTATTTTAAGATTAATGAATGTTGAACGGATTATGGTATTAATAATTAAGAAGAAAAGGGGTTCCGACGACTCACCGGAGTGCTGTGACTGGAAGCTTACCCAGGCCTGGGGGCGCAGCTTCGTCAGATCTTGAAGGGATGTTTGCAGTTCTTCGTAGAAAAAGGGGAAAATTTACCACAATCCGTATATACTTTGACTTTAAATGAACTGAGCGTGGTTCACGCTATAAATATAAATAATACTTCCGGTGGCCGGTAATGACAATTAGTTTCAGAGAAAGGTGCGAGGCGCAAAAATTAAGGGACCTGACGTGTGTCACGTTCAGTGTCCAGAGAGAGAAGAAGGAGTTGTTAAAAGGGGCGTGCAAGCTGAGAAAACCTGACGCTTGAGAGCGCTGAGTGCCTCTGGAGGGGTGTAACCCTTTGGCGCCAACACCGCCCACCCAAAATTGGTAATTTTGAATACCTAATTAGCAAAAAAAAAATAGAGTTTACAGAACAAACTAAACAAACAAACAATAGAATAGCAACTAAAATTTACTGAGAATTCAGCATTTACCCTAACATTAAAACCCACCCCCCTTGTTTTCCCACCCAATATTTTTAGGAATTTAGGAGTTAGGATGAGTCAGGAGGTTCAGGAGGAGGCAAGGAAACCAACCTAGCTACTGGACGAATGTAGCAGCCTCTGGAGGTCTTCACACGAGCCTTTCTAGCTATCCCATCAGTTCCTGGATACAACTCTTCTACAATGGCCAGAGGCCAATCCAATGGTCGAGTGTTCTCTCGTAGAATGAAGACTGGATCTCCAACGCTGAGCGGCGTCCTGGGAACGGTCCATTTGGGTCGAACGGTGAGGGTATGGAGATACTCAGAAGACCATCTCTTCCAAAATTCTTGGGTCGCTCGTTGAATATGTTGCCAGCGCGAGAGGTGGTTAATTGGCTCCGACTGTAGGTCAAATTCCGGGGGACTGACTAATGGTGATCCAATTAAAAAATGTCCCGGAGTAAGGAAATTTAGATTGTCTGGAGGTTGAGGGAGAGTACGACATAGAGGTCTACTATTCATCACAGCCTCCACACGACATAACAAGGTGGATAGTTCTTCATATGTCATTGGCTTGTTTTGTGAGAGACGAGAAAGGTGCCGTTTAGCTGATTTTACGGCAGCCTCCCATAATCCGCCCATCCAAGGGGCATCAGGAGGATTAAATTTGAAATTTATCTCCCGATCAGCTAGATAATTTTCAAGTTCCGGTTCAGCTTGATTAATGAACTGTCTGATTGCGGTCAACTCATTTGAGGTTCCAACAAAATTTAACCCATTGTCACAATAAATAGTGTTGCAAAGTCCTCTTCTCGCTATAAATCGGTCCAATGCTGCCTTGAATGACTCAGTTGTGAGAGCGGTGACCAATTCTAGATGTGCTGCTTTGGTGCTGAGACACACAAAGACAGCTAGATAGCACTTCATCAACCGGGCATTTCGTCGTGATGTTTCCTTAACTAGCAGAGGCCCAGCCATATCAACCGAAGTTAGTGAAAAAGGTCGGCTAGGATTGACTCTAGAAGCAGGCAAATCAGACATAATTGGGTGACTCATTTTGGCCCTAAATTTATGGCACACCAAGCATTTCCAAATTCGTTTACGGACGAGAGAGCGAGCAGAAACGATCCAATATTCTCTCTGGATAATTGCAAGAACCGCTTGTGGTCCAGCATGTAATAAATATTTGTGGAAATAATCGCAAATCAAGGCGCTAAGGGGAGCTTCTTTGGGCAAGATTATGGGGTGTTTTGTTTGAGCAGGGAGTGATGACTGCTCTAATCTGCCGCCCACCCGAAGGAGTCCATCTTGTCCAATGAAAGGAAGAAGAGGACGTAACGATTTGGAACAAAATCGGCCCTTTAGATATTGATTTAAATTCATTCGAATAATAGTGAACTTGTGTGAGTTTCAGACATAGTAGCATAGCAGCTTTAAGTTCACATGTGCGCAATGATTTATCAATTCTGGTAACCAGATCAGATCGGGAGTTGGATACAAAACGTAATATCCATGCCATAACCTCGGCGGAGTCTAGATAGGGACGAAAAACTCGAAATTAAATTTTGAAGATGATTATTTTCGTTCCGTTGGTCAGCGGTGGAAGTAACATTCAATGTAACTGGTTTAGACGCTTTCATCTCACCAAGTGCTTGTAAGGACGGTAAGAACCCAGTGGGAGAAGGCCAGTTTTCTGGAGAGTCCCTTAAAAAATCTGGTCCATTCCACCAGAGACTCCAATCAACAAGAGCACTAGGAGGTAGACCTCGAGAAGCGCAATCTGCCGCGTTGAAAAGCCGAAGGGACGTGACGCCAAGACGTGACAGCAGTTTTATCCAATATTGCCACCACACGATTTGCAACATACGGTCTTCAGGAGATGAGGAGGAGTTTTTAACCAGGCTAGGACAGTAGCCGAATCCGTGAACAGGGTACACCTACTTATGTTCAGCGTATTTTGAAGGAAATCCATGGACTCCACAAGTTGAGCTAAGAGTACAGCACCGTTAAGTTCTAAACGCTGCACTGTCTGAACGTGTAGAGGAGCCACTTTAGTTTTAGCTTTCAATAGACGAACTATGACTTGGTCATCTAACTGAGATCGGAGGTACAATGCAGCCGCAAAACCGGACTCCGATGCATCACAAAAACCAATCATTTGTGCCTCCGTTGATTCGGGGATGGTGCAAAGACGAGGGATGGAAATATTGCTCAAAATTGGAAGCTCTTCCGCGAATGCCGCCCACCGTATTAATAACTCGGGGGGCAATTCAGTGTCCCAATCCAATTTGGTTGTCCACAATTCCCGCAGAAAACTTTTGGCCCAAAAAATCACTGGAGCCAACCAGCCTAAAGGATCAAATATTGATGCAACTTTCGACAGGATACTCCTCTTAGTATTTGCTTCGGTATCCAGCTCAATATGATATGAAAAGTCATCGGTATCAGTCCTCCATTGAAGTCCTAAAATATGTAAACACGGCGTGGATTCTGCACGTAATGACAAATAAGATGCCCGATAACTAGAAGGGAGGTCTTTGAGAAGTTCGTTGGAGTTCGACGCCCATTTTCTAAGCTCGAAACAGCCACGAGCTAGAAGTTCGGAAAGCTCCTGGCGAAATCTCAGGGCATCCGCGAATGACGATACAGAAAAACATACGTCATCCATATAACAGGAATCTCGAATAGCACGGGATGCTAGAGGGAAAGCACTACCTTCATCATCACATAACTGAAGAAGAACCCTTTGTGCCAAAAATGGCGCTGGCTTGAGGCCGTAGGTAACCGTACGGAGTTGATACTCAGTCAGAGGTTCCTCTTTGGAAGGCCTCCAAAAAATATGTTGAAATCGACAATCCTCAGGATGGAGCCAAATTTGGCGATACATCATTTTGATGTCAGCGGTGACCGCAAAGGCATGAAGCCGAAAATGCTGGAGTACCACGGAAATGTCTCTTTGAAGAGGTGGTCCAGCATGTAGTCTGTCGTTCAAAGACACACCTGAACTATCTTTACAGGAAGCGTCAAAAACTACCCTCACTGGACTGGTGGCCGAGTCCCTGGTGATCGCAAAATGAGGGATGTAATAAATTCCTGGTTTGGTAGTCGGAACCATGTGTCCTAAACGTAAATATTCTGCAAGAAACTCGTGGTAAGCCAAACGAAGTGTTTCATTGGTTTCGAGTTTTGATTCCAAATTAATCCACCTTTTCATCGCAATTTCTTTGGACTTTCCAAAAGAAGCATTATCCTTATCAATGAATGGCAATCTAACTTCATATCTACCAAATTTATAACGGAAGTGAGTCTGTACGAAATGATCCTCTACAGACTTGTCATCAGGGTTAGTACAGATGACAGGAGCAACCTCTTCTAGCTGCCAAAAACGTTGAACTGACTCATCTAAAGTGAGTCCACAAATAATTCCAGTCAACCCAACAGTTGGTTCGGGAAGAGTAGTGGGAGCCTTCCCAATTATAATCCAACCAAAAACTGTTTCGATTGCAGAGGGATTTCCGTGAATAATCGAATGACCTGATTGGAACAAATCGGCGTATAGTGCAGCTCCAAGTAAAACATCTATATTGCCCTTCATGTGGAACGCAGAATCTGCTAAATCTAGATGAGCGAATTGACTGTAGACCTCCTCCGACAAGGAGCATGTGGGAAGTGGAGAACATACCTTCTTAACCACTAACGCCTGAGTTAGCAAAGGGGCCATATTATGACGTTGGGAAGAAATGAAACAAGAAACTATGCCTTCCGTTTTACCTACTTCCTGGTGTAAAGCGCCAAAAATGGGTACCATACGCGGCTCCAATTTCAAACCCAGACGATGTACACATTCAGATGTAATCAAATTAACTTGAGAGCCAACATCCAAAACCAGACGAATCGGACTCCAGACACCAAACGAATCCTTGATGAAAGCCTGTGCAGTGCCCAGTAATACTGTATAATTTTGGGAGGTCCCCGATTGTTTTAAAAGTGCATGGTTCACTGTTACATTGTGGCTAGATGGGGTTGAGTGAGCTGTAGGCAAATCGGCTGGAGTTGTTGGAGGTTCCGAAGAGGCTTGCTTTAATTTCGGATTATCGAAATCGTGTAATGATTTATGATGAGAAGAAACGCGACAGTAAGTACAACGTCCCTTAGAGGTACAGGATGACGAAAAATGATCTCCCAAACATTTGTAACATTTATTGAGACTGGTAATTAACGCCTTCCTTTTGTCTAAAGTGAGACCGTAGTAAGTCGAGCAATAACGTAGCTCATGAGATAACTTACATAGAGGACAAACTACCCCTTGCGGTTGGACATATTGAGTGTTTCTCGCATTATCTTTTTGCGAACCCGATGGTGTCACAACAAGTGACTGAATTGCCTTAGTGGTTGGTCTTGGAGCGGTAATAAGTTTAGGTTTGGTAGATAAGCCCAATTGGTCAGTTTGAGGTTTTAATTCTACATTGATTCATTACAAAATCAATTAATTCCTCAAAACAAGGCATGATCTCAGAACCAACATCAATGTCACTCTCGTTGCCATTATTATGCTGGCGGTCGAACAATGTTCTCAAATGTGGCGGTAAGCGACTCATGGCCCAAGTAAACATGATAAAATTGTATGGGTCATTAAGTTTTAAATTCATCAATGCTTGGAAATTCCCTTGGAAAACGTCCAAAAAGGAATTGAGACTCTCAATCGAGTCGTTTGTGAGAGGAGTAAAATCAAACATTTTCTTCATATGATGAGTAGCTCTGGTACGAATTGAGCCATAAGTATTCTTTATTCTATTATAAGCTTCCAAGTAATTGAGATCGGAAATATCATAATGTTCGATCATTTTCAAGGGTCTTCCCTTCAAAACGGAACGTAAAAAAGTCAATTTTACTGAAGATGTGTAGTTACCTTCATGTACAATACTGTTGAACAGTGAAAAGAAATTTTGAAAAGTTTCTTGACTCCCATCCCAAGTGGGAATGTTAATTCTTGGGAGCTTAACACTATTTACAATAGCTTCCGAAGCGGGAGTAACTCGATTTGAAGTAACAGATTCATTAGGTTTATCCGTAGTAATGATTCTAGAGAGAGTGGATTGAAGACCTTTAATACGAAAAAACATTTCATTAAATTGCCCAGTGACGTCATCCACTGGCAATTTATCAAAGTCATTAGAGTCTTCATTTGCTTCCATAATATCAAACTGAATTTCGCGAAATTCATTTCGTAAACTTTCCGCTACAGAACATCTAGCGAGAAATTGTTCGGCATTACCAGGTTCTACCTGACCAATTAAATCATAAGTTGCCTGAATTTCGGCGAAAATTCCTTCCCTCTTACGTTTTAAGAGACGTAGTTTTCGGAGAACAGCTACTGGAGTAGAAGTGATCGTAGGGTCGTCACTTGCCATCGCAGTCGAAATTTAATAAAAGTTGGTTAGGAATTAGGGAATAGAAAAATACCTACCTACTGAGAAAATAACCCCTTTCTCTAACTAATAAATCCTTAATACTGAATTATTAAGTACTACTGTTTTTAGTGAAAACTATTCACTATTCCACTATTCACTATTCAACTGAATATTTTGTACGAATAGGTTTTGCCTGCTTGAATAAACGCTCGTAAAAAATTGTAAAGAGGGTCGTGTTGTGAGGGGACAAAGAAGGCAGAATACAATTGAGTTGCAGACATAAACACAGCCCTGAAGTGACCTGAAACTCTCACCAACACCTACTTCTCTCTTGGAGTGACTCGCAGAGGTTATTCCAACAAAATCGGTATTCCGTAAAATTAGAAATAATAAAATGAATCTAAAAATTAAATGCACAAAAATTAAGATTCGGTCGCTAGGACCACTTTCTGTTTGTAACAGAATTACTAAACTGGAAAAAAACTTCAGTTTATTGCGCTGGTTTGATTTTAATTAGGGAAAAAATTCGATATATTAGAGTGGACTGTATTTCAAGATTAATGAATGTTGAACGGATTATGGTATTAATAATTAAGAAGAAAAGGGGTTACGACGACTCACCGGAGTGCTGTGACTGGAAGCTTACCCAGGCCTGGGGGCGCAGCTTCGTCGATCTTGAAGGGATGTTTGCAGTTCTTCGTAGAAAAAGGGGAAAATGTACCACAATCCGTATATACTTTGAATTTAAATGAACTGAGCGTGAGTCACGCTATAAAATAAAATAATACTTCCGGTGGCCGGTAATGACAATTAGTTTAAGAGAAAGGTGCGAGGCGCAAAAATTAAGGGACTGAAGTGTGTCACGTTCAGTGTCCAGAGAGAGAAGAAGGAGTTGTTAAAAGGGGCGTGCAAGCTGAGAAAACCTGACGCTTGAGAGCGCTGAGTGCCTCTGGAGGGGTGTAACCCTTTGGCGCCAACAATTGGTTTATTATTTTCAATAATAAGCCTTTGGAATCGAGCAAGAAAAAAAAATTAACCCCCCCTCAAAATTTGATGTTTTACGTTTCAAGGTACGTAGAATACGAAAATCGAATTAAAAAATTTCCGTCCGTCCGCCATACGCCGTCCGCGGCACTTTTCTTAGCAACACTGGACCGATTTGGTTCAAATTTGGTATGTAGGCTCCATTTGGGGTCCAGTTGTGCCGCGAAGCTTTTGGTTGTTGTAGGTCACTTCTAAGGGATGAAAATTAAGGGTTGAAATTTTCAAGAGTGCCCTAGCTCGAAAACTCTCGAAATAAAGGTATCGTTTTTTCACCAATTTTAAATAGTATTGAATTTTTAAAAATTTTTGAGACCACCCGGAGCGCTGTAGGACAAACCGTTCGGTCCCTACGAGTACTTGAAGGTTTTCCTTCGATAAAACAGAATCATGAGAAGTGAATCGCAAAAGAGGTCTAATCTCCATTCAAATTTTATCTGACTAAAATGCGATCGTGTTCATTTCTTCGATTTGTATACAGTTTTGCCTTCTGCGGAACCAGTAATCAAATTTCCATATGAAGCTTTCTATTTTTCCAATCGAGTGTGAAGCGTTTAGTTCTTTCTAATAAACTTGATTGTGAAGGTGTGAAGCCAGTATGGTGTGGTAGGTAGTACCTAGCTGGTAGGTAAAAAAAAGTTGGTAGGTAAAAAAAATGTTGGTTGGTAAAAAACGCTGCAAATCATTGCTCAAAAGCTTCTTCATTCTTCAGATCACTGATCAGCTGAGTGAGCTCCGAAGCCATTTTCAATCCTATTGAACGCAGGAAGCTGAAATTTGAGAGGGAAGGTCAAGGGAGAATACAGATGGTGTTAGGTGCTATTGATGGAGAACCAGTGATCTATACAGAAGGGTGATCTATACAGAAAATAATAAACCTTTGAGCAATGATTTGGGTACTTGAGTATTAAACGGAGGCCACCTAACCTATAGAAATATTTCGTACCGGATACCAAAAATAACTAAATAATTGGAAAGAACACACTTTAATAGATTTACAAGTGAAGTTTGGAATTAATACGACGCCTGGTTCTGACGTTGTGCAACCCAGAACGCAGCAATGTCGGTCAGGATGGAGTTGAAAGCTTCATTCTGATAACGCTGATTCATCGCGCTGAGAAAGCTGATTCATCTGATAACGCTCGACTCACAACAATACTAGAATAGTTCTACTACAACATCTATAACAATTTAACCTTCTATAAGTGCCGCGGCGCGTTTCGTAATGGTGGCCTCCGTTTAATACTCAAGTACCATGATTTGCAGCGTTTTTTCTTCGGTTGAGTGTTTTCCAACTTTACCCCAGATTAATCGCATAAGGACGCCCAAGTCTTACTGTGGGACGTCCTAAAAAGAAGCTTTGAAACGCTCTGCTGAAAACTTGGTTTTTGTCACTTCTGCCACTCAACCCTCTTATGTTCTATTAGAATCACTTTTGGGGGCTTGAATATTACAGGTATTTATTACAATAACCTAGAGAAGCGCTTTTTGTATCAAACTCCGAAGATACCCCCCCCCCCCCCCCCCCGTAGAAATAATTCCTGGATCCGTTACTCACTCCAACGGAAATAATTTCTCCCGGTGAACGAAACTAAAGTTCAAAACATCATGAAAACCCCATTCAAGTCCCACTCAGCCCTTATTCCAGTTGTCCGAAGCATTTTTCAATTCCCAGTGAAGGAAAAGAAAAAAGTTGTCGGGAGACTCTCATTCATAACTAAAACGAAACTGTCACAATCAAAAGTTTCCCAACATCACATTCATCCCTTTTCCATCGCATTAATACCGCATCTGCATCTCCTGTTCTCAAGTTTGATACTTTTCAGAACCCAATCCCACTTTTCGGGAAATAATGGGATTTTTCCGTACCTGAATGGAAAGAACTTGATAGGAATATTTAAGCGAGTTAATCTTCCGAGAAATGTTTGTTTGGATGAGAAATGGCGACTTCTCTTGGTGTGATTTCTGTATTTGGGAGGATTAACATCAGTTCCCTGAAAAAAGGATAAAATGAAAAACACTTTAAACGAAATCAAAACTGATGGTGGCAGCCCACTGAAAAGGAGTAAATAATACTGACAACTTATTCTCAGAGCTGCTAGCTATCTATTGAAAAGATCGATTTTGAATGAATTTAGAAAGATTGGATACAGGAAAAAGCAAGAAGTGTACATTCTACATAAAACTGATAAGGTAGAATTCATGATTTTGGTATAGCAATAACAGCTATAAGAGAATGTAGTTATATGTTTAAAGTAAGTACCATAGTTGCGTTCACTACAATAATCACATAGGGTAACTGCTTGTTTTTTCCAGTTTGGATCCGTTGAATCCGAAATTGTTTGAGAAATTCGGAAAGCTGAAAAAGCGTACTAGTAGTATATTCCACCAGAGACTGATAAGGTAGAGTACATTACTGAAATATTATGTTTGGAGTCACCATAAATGATTGGTGCACTGTAGTACCGTGTAGTATGTTTGTTTTTCCAGTTTGGAACTATTATATCAGTTGAGTTCGAAAGATCTAAGAAAGATTGGAAGGGGTAAAGGACTACAAGTACATACTCCACGTAAGACTGATAAGTCTGGATCTATAAAATCTGTAGAAGTTGAAAGAACTAAGAAACATTGGAATGAATAAAGCACTAGAAGTATATTCTACGTAAGACTGATAAGGTAAAATGCACGTCTATTGTACATCAGTAACAAGTATAGGGAAACAGTGTTACAATTGAAAGAATGCGGCTGGCTTGGCCAGGAGTCCTTGTGTATTACAGTCCCAAAAACGTAGTCCTTCTTCTACCTGCACTCGCGCCAGGGAAAAATGAGACCGAGGGTTGTTGACTACCGACCGATGACGAAGTGGAAGGTGTGTTTATTACAGACCGTTCGTGGTTGGCCAGGGTTTCGGGATTGACTTCCAGGCAGTGGTTCCCAATTATATACAGAATATCTACTATTGAGATGGACCACACTATACTCTTGCCTTTATTTAAAGAGCTCTGGACCGCGGGTTCCAAAACCCCTTCCCTGCCAGAGGTGGCAACGTTGCAAGGTGCTCACCTTGGGGTCTCAACTCACAACCCTTCGCGGTCAAAACCCATCATCCCTCTTCCTTCTTCCTCTTCTATCAACATACAATTTAATTATTTATCGTTCGGTGAACAGTTTTTGTAATTTAAATTCGTAACGTACTAATTATTCTGATGAAAATGAGTCCAAATTTCCTGTAATTCGGCGAAGAGGGCGTAATTCGTTTGGGTGGATTGGCTGGGAGAGGGCTGCTGAGTTTTAATCGTACCTGCCTCGAGTTTATACTTGATATGTTCAATTTTTCTCGCTGATCACGATTTTGGTGATGGGATGATCGAAATAATTTGTGAATCAAGTGTGCATTTGCAGAAGAGGGTAAACTGTTGAGGGGGTTCACGGGCGGAGGGGTCGCGCAGGTATACCTCGACCTTCCGCTGGGGATCGGATTCTTGCAGCGATGCCGAACCTTCGGGGCCTTCAAAAATCCCAGAGCTCTTTAAATAAAGGCTAGAGTATAGAAGGGTCAGCTCTACAACTAATTTTCAACAAAAATGCCTCTTACCCATTTACATAACTCCCTTATTTCTCATGCAAATTCAAACCTGACTACAACGTTCAAAAACAGCGGTCAATTTCCTATCCATTTTTCATTAGCAACCAGCATTCAATTTCCCAATGAATCCTCCTCAACTCCTTATTTCTGCAAATGAACTTTTTTCGTGTTTTCGATCTTGTGACACTAAGTCATAACTCCCTCATTTCTCGTGCAAATTCAAATCTGATTACACCGTTGGAAAGAGCGTTGAATTTCTTATCCGTTAAGTGAAGACCTCAATTTTCGGAAGCCATTTGTGAAAGTGAAAAAATTTTTGGCACCAAGCGCGACCTTCTAGCGAGAGAAGACCTTTCTTTATGAATCTTAAATTTTCGAATGTTTATGACGTCACTCGCCCCTCTCGCCAGGGCGGGACCCCTCAGCCCACTGTGACGTCATAAAATAGTGTGCACTCAACGGCAAAACTACCCCAAGATATGAGCTTGTCAACGGTATGTCAGTTTTAAAGGTTTTCAAAAATGAAAATCCTTATTTTGGTTTATTATTTCTAATAATAAGCCTATGTGATCGTATCGCAAAAAATTTTTAAACCCCCCCTCAAACTTTGTCACTTTACGTTTCAAGGTGCGTAGAATCCAAATTTGCAATGTCCGTTCGCCGTCCGCGGCACTTTTCTTAGCAACACTGGACCGATTTGGTTCAAATTTGGTATATGGGCTCCATTTGGGGTCTAGTTGTGCCGCGAAGCTTTTGGTTGATGTAGGTCACTTCCAAGGGGTGAAAATTAAGGGTTGAAATTTTCAAGAGTGCCCTAGCTCGAAAACTCTCGAAATAAAGGTATCGTTTTTTCACCAATTTTAAATAGTAGGTATTGAATTTTTAAAAATTTTGAGACCACCCGGAGCTCTGTAGGACAAACCGTTCGGTCCCTACGAGTACTTGAAGGTTTTCCTTCAATAAAACAGAATCATGAGTGTGAATCGCAAAAGAGGTCTAATCTCCATTCAAATTTTATCGGACTAAAATGCGATCGCTGTTCATTTCTTCGATTTGTATACAGTTTTGCCTTCTGCGTAACCAGTAATCAAATTTCAATATGAAGCTTTCTATTTTTCCAATCGAGTGTGAAGCGTTTAGTTCTTTCTAATAAACTTGATTGTGAAGGTGTGAAGCCAGTATGGTGTGGTAGGTAGTACCTAGCTGGTAGGTAAAAAAAAGTTGGTAGGTAAAAAAAATGTTGGTGGGTAAAAAACGCTGCAAATCATTGCTCAAAAGCTTCTTCATCATTCTTCAGATCACTGATCAGCTGAGTGAGCTCCGAAGCCATTTTCAATCCTATTGAATGAAAGTGCTCTTCCAGGCGTCTCCAGCATTCGAGGAGATCTTCTTCACTCCTCACATCACTGATCAGCTGAGTGAGCTCCAAAGCCATTTTCAATCCTATTGAATGGAAGTGCTCTTCCAGGCGTCTCCAGCATTCGAGGAGATCTTCTTCACTCCTCAGATCACTGATCAGCTGAGTGAGCTCCGAAGCCATTTTCAATCCTATTGAACGCAGGAAGCTGAAATTTGAGAGGGAAGGTCAAGGGAGAACACAGATGGTGGTAGGTGCTATTGATGGAGAACCAGTGATCTATACAGAAGGGTGATCTATACAGAAAATAATAAACCTTTGAGCAATGATTTGCAGCGTTTTTACTTTTGGCTTAATTTACACCCGTTCGTTTTATTTGAAATTTTCTAAAACCCCATCAGGGAGATAGGAAATTTGACGCTCTTTCCAACGATATAATCAAATTTCAATTTACTTCATTAGTTAAGGGAGTTGCAGCCATTTTAGTGATGTATTGTCGAAAACACGAAAAAAATCTTAAAAGTGAAATAACTCGAAAACGAAGCCTCTAAGAAAAAATTGCTAAGTGAAATTTTTTGTTGCAAATTAGTTGTAGAATCGAACCCTGCCCGGTGGTGCACCCGAAAGGGTGACACCCTGTATAGATCACACGTCTGCAAAGAACACGGCTGTGCCATTGTTACCACCAACCAACTTGAAGAAAAAACATCGATCGCATTTCAGTCAGCTAAAATTTGAACAGGGATTAGGCCTCTTTTGCAATTCACACTCGTGTTTCTAATTTATCGTAAATCCAACCCTTTAGCTCTCCGCGTGGTCTCTAAAAATTCTAAAAATTCATTACTATCTTAACTGATGGAAAAACAATATCTTAACTCATATCACATTTTTTTGAGTTAGGGGGGTCAACATTTCAAACCTTATTTTTCATCCCTTAGAAGTGACTTACATCAACCAAAACCTAAATTACATCGTTTAAATGACTCCTCGGCGATGCACATGTGGAGACGGTCCTAGTTAACCGCACAAATGGTTTTAATAACAATGAACAACAACAAGGAAAAAAGCCGCCAATCCAAAAGCGAGGTGGGAGTCAGCAACAAGATGACGGAAGCACTACGGTTGATGATGATTTTGCTTCCGAGTCTACCAAGGTAGCGGAAGCTTTGTTTTCACTTTCCAAGGACGAAAAAAAAAAGTTCTCCGAAATCAAAATTTCCACTCGCGTTTTGCGTTTTAGACCTTTCTGAACAATTTTGGTTCCGTGTCTGTCTGTCTGTGTGTCTGTCTGTCTGTGTGTCTGTCATGAATTCCTTGTAACGCGCATAACTATACGAAGTTATAGTCCGATTTCCATGACATTTTCAGGGATTGTGCGGGTTGGTGTGTAGACGGTCCCCTACGAAAATCATCATCCCCGGACTGATAGAAGCGACTGCGCATGCGCAAACGTGAATTCCTTGTAACGGCCATAACTTCTACATTTTCTATCCGATTTCAATGAAATTTTCAGGGATGTTACAGACTAGTATTTAGATGGTCCTCTATGAAAATCATCATCCTCGGACTGATAGAAGCGACTGCGCATGCGCAAACGTGAATTACTTGTAGCAGCCGTAACTTCAACTGTCCCCCAGGGGTCGCGGGTTCGAATCCCAGCCGAGGCTAAGTATTTTTTTGATCCAATCACATACATCTACTCACTTAATTTTTCATCCGAATTTGATGAAATTTTCTAGGATTGTCCAGATTAGCGTGTAGATCGTCCCCTATGAGGGTAGTGGAAGGTACTTAGAGATTGGTGTTTTGAGATTAACAACTATGCATCTGATCATGTATATAATCGGGTTATGGATACGAGGAAGCTATGTGCCACACCCACTTGGCAGACTTTTTTCGGTATGTGGACTTACGAAAGAAGTTTTCTGACGGCAAGCACTTCAGGGATCAAAGAGAACCAAGATTGTACACTTATTTGCCTCAATGCTTTCGTCACAGTTTTCCCTCCCTATTTGTCCAACCTTGAATCATTCTTCAATTTCTCATCTTCCTCTTGTTGTCGTATTCCCTCATATCTTACTGATAGGCCTCAGTGTTGTGCGGTTTGTGTGCAGATTGAGGCTAGGTGCCCATGTAACACCATCTTTTGTTGAACTTGGGTGGCTTAAAATACCTGAAAGGAAAAAGTTGGCACTCGCCACAATGATATTCAAAATTTTCAAATTTCGGTAACTTTCCGAAATACCTCTTTAAGCAGTTTATTCATCTCTCCGATATCCACTCTAGATCAACACGTAAAGCTTCTACTACATTACAAAGTACAAAACACAATACAATCTTATTCACTAAATCCTTTCTCCTGCAATCTATTAATTTATACAATTCAAATGCCGATCTATTTGATTTAAGCAAAAATGTTCCATCCTTCCGCAATACCTACAAAAATATGTTAATTAATAATTATAAATTGAATGATGATGTGCCCTTGAGCATTTAACCCATTTGGAACCAGCGGTGCCATACGGCACCGCTGGAGGAAACCTCCTTTGACCATCATTTAGAAGTAAACTTTTGACGTAATTGTTTACTTCTGCTTATTTTCTTGATCTAGAATATTCACCTCAAACCCTACCAGCGTTAGTTTAGTTCAGAACGTGATTCAGTACAATTGTTTCTCATTTGAAAATGGACCAATCTGTTGGTGTTGAATCGCTGCTGAATAACTTGGTGTAAATAATCAAAATATATATTTTTGTCAGTATTTTTTCATTTTCTTTTTACCAGAATGTTTATTTATGGGATAAAATTGTTTTGTTGGAATTTGTTCAAGTTATAACTTCACAAGAAGTGGTTTTACATCAGCGATGCCATATGGCACCGCTGGTCTCTCAGGAGCTCTTAGTTGCTGTCTCATAGCCTCTACATTTCTTATCCGATTTCGAAGAAATATTCAGAGATTGTGTGGGTAGTTGATGTTTCGAGATCAACTACTATGCATCTGATCATCTATTCAATCGGGTTATGGATACGAGGAACCTATGTGCCTCACCCACTTGGCAGACTTTTTTTCATTTCAGGCCTAAATTTTCTGTTCAAGAAGCCCTTGATGTAGGTACCAATTGGTGATATCCCTGATGGAATTAACCAATACACCCGATGGAATGTTGAACCACCTGAGCCAAATGTACTGACTGATGAAGAGTCAGGCGATTAAACAAGGTGTAGTTGCTGGCCACAGCAAAATTATTCAGATTTTTGACAATCGCTGCTACTGGGATCTGAAATCTGACAAGAATTGCAACATTTTTAGCAATGCTAGGCGACGAAAGTTTTTTTTTAAATTATACAACGTCAAGGAGACATTCAGAATCGTTTGTGAGGTACCTACAAATACCGTCTTCTTGAGTGTTGGACGACATCCTGTTTGATCGCAGGGACCACTATGTCGTAAACACCTATCATAGGTGTCTTTTCGTCTTTTAATAATGAAAAGAAGAAAAGAAGTGGGCTGGCTTCAACCGGAAGTCCCATACTAGAACAATGTGCCACAAGTCCTATGTGGGCTTATAAGTGGTTTGTTCTATGTTATTTTATCGAAAATTTGAATGTTCCATAACAATATTTCTCTCACAGGATTTTCAAATGTATCGTTTTGTGGTAAAAAATACAGAATTGACTAAATTATGTTATTATGTTCATGTGAATATTGTTATTCCTTCTATTTACTACCAGGTAACAGTTTATTTTTGTTGAAAAAACTTATATCCTTGGTCTTCACATGCACTCCATCGGACGTGTCATATCTTACCAGCGGTGCCGTATGGCACCCACCAATTTCAGTAAATTGGCTATTGGCAGAATTTTTTCAATATTTTTCCCGTGTTCCTGAGGTCAAAATTAGTGAACCTACCAAGTTTTGTGTAAAAATTCGATCAAAAAAAAAAAAAAAAATACGGTTTCAAATGGGTTAAGTACCATGTGATTACTTTCAAGAGGTGATGAATTGAGCAATTCATGTGACAATGGGGTATTTCGGTTGGTCGGAAATTCAGATTTTTGACCTCAAATTTGGATTTAGCACTATTGAAAACCTCTATACTCCAACTTTTTGCCCATTGGTATTACAACATGTGGTAGAAAAATTAAATAAAGAGATCACACGTTTGGAAAAAAAGGCGGGCCTCCATGAACACACTTTTTTTGTAGTATCCAAGGCCACGAGGCATTCGAGACCGCATGGGATTAGTGGAATGTCTTGTTCCAAGGGCAGAAAGTTAATACGTCACAGCAACTTACTACGTCACATCATTCAACTCTTCAACTTTCATTCCTTCCCTAATTTCTTCTAAACATTTTCTCGACGAACAGACCCAATTACCGTTAATCCTGACCCATGCTCTTTTGAATTTTTTTTTTTTTTAATTGACTGAAATACCCTATTGTTTTTGTAAGGAGGGACATTATTATGTTTATAAATGTATTTAAACTAAATTGTAACCATTTCGATTGAACCGAGGATAATGTAGGTACTAATTGTTTCCAGAGGAGATGGAAGAGAGGACCAGATGGTCCTAATCTCCCCCTGGTTCGTTAAATAAAATCATTCATTAATTCAGTCTGTAATATTCTGTGGTTCACTCTCGAAACTGCTGTTCTACAGGGTCACGATTTGGACCCTTCTTTTTCCTCCCTGTTTATCACGGATCTTCTCATTTCAATATCTCCAACCACGTTGAGCATCAACTTTCCTTCCCTATCAAGCACACATTATGAGTCTTGCGTTTGTTGCAGTGTCATTCGGCATCCTGATGTCGAGCTACGTTATAGCCCCTCAGCACAAGTGCCGCCTCGTTCTCGTCACGTCTTGCATTCTCGTGCTGAACATTCTTCTCATTTTTGAAGACGTCATGCTCCCAGCTCTGCCACAAGGAACCCCTCGCATAAGTGAGTTGGAAACCAAATTTCATTATTCACGTTGGAATTTAGAAAATCTGTGCAACATACCATTTACAGACCATTTCTCTGTATAGCTGGCAGCAAACGAGGAATATGTTTTTGGGTTGGGGTTATTCGGGATGTATCAAAATGCGACATGACTAACTGTGATACCGATAAACTTCTCTGTCAAGCAGGAAGTTGAAGAAGGAAACGGTCTCCACTCCACCGATTCCCATCGAAATCATGAATCTTAAAGCTCTGGGTGGTCTCATTCGATTCCAAAAATGCAATACTTTTCTAAATTGAGGAAGAAAACAATACCCTTATATTAAAAGTTTTTGAGCAAGGCCGTTTTGAAAGTATCAGCCCTTATTTTTCACCCCTTAGGAGGGACTGACATCAACTTGCAGCTTCGGGGCACAAATAGACTAGATAGTAACATAAAACGCTGCAAATTATTACACAAAGGTTTATTATTTTTCTATATAGATCACTCTTCTGCAAAGAACACGGCTTAGTCATTGTTACCTACCAATGATACTACCTACCTACCAAAAACCTACTTCCCAATCAGGGTTATTTGAAATAAATAAACGCTTCACATTCAGTTCGAAGAAACAGGGAGTTCTGGGTGCCTTCATGAGGAAATTTGATTAAGGTAACCCGGGGCAAGTGCGTTCGGAAAAACTACTACTTTGATTTCTCAATGAAAAATTTTTATGAACCTGTGACCGTAGAGCAATTATTCTTGTTTCATGCTGTTCATTGGTTCATGAAGGATCGACCCATATAGGAAAGGTTGAAGTCCCAAACTAGAGCAAAAATTGTTCGAAAAAACGTAGCATGCAGGAAGCATCTTTACGAGTAACATCATACTATGATTCAAACGCACTTACCCCAGACGACATAACGCACTTGCCCCAGCCTCGTGTTTTACTGGGGGAAGTGCGTTATGCTTCTCCTGACTGTAAATTTAAGTTTTCCGAGTAGAAAAAGCTATAGTTTCTTATAGAAACTATTCAAGTACATTATTCAATAGTTTTTAACACAAAAAAACTTAAAAAGAAGCTAAAATTCAAACAAAATTGAGCTTACCTGAAGTTTGATGTTGAAGTTTCAAATAACCTCACTTTCGAACTAACAGTACAGCACTGAAATAAGCCTTTTAGACCTTAAAAACATATGTTTACGCTGGAGGGACATCCTAACAATAATTTTCAGGAGGTTTTGAAGCAAATAATCACATGGGCTTCATATAATACGCAGGAGACGCACTTACCCCAAAACGCACTTGCCCCGGGTTACCTTACTGTTTGCTAAGGATGCAAAACCGAGTAAAACTCAATCGCATTATGAGCAGCTAAAATTTGTACGGAGATGAGGTCTCGCTTGCGATTCACACTCGTGTTTCTGATTTATCGTAAGTCCAACCCTTAAGATCTCATAGGGAGCGAACGGCTGGTCCTACAGAGCTTCGGGTGGTCTCATTCGATTCTAAAAATTCAATACTATCTTAAATTGATGGAAAAACAATACCTTTATAACAAAATTTTTTGAGCTAGGACGTTTTCAAAATTTCAACCCTTAAAAGTGAATGACATCAAACCAAAAGCTTCGGGGCACAACTAGACCCCAAAAAATTTTGAGGGGGGATTAATTAATAAAACGTTAATTAAGGTTCATTATTTTTAAAAATAATAAAAATTAAAAAACGCTGCAAATCATTGCTCAAAGGTTTATTATTTTCTGTATAGATCAC
Organism: Apolygus lucorum; assembly: GCA_009739505.2. Taxonomy (NCBI): domain Eukaryota; kingdom Metazoa; phylum Arthropoda; class Insecta; order Hemiptera; family Miridae; genus Apolygus; species Apolygus lucorum. Next base: position 48,808,394 of record CM019178.2, on the reverse strand, counting down.
CCTTCTGTATAGATCACTGGTTCTCCATCAATAGCACCTACCACCATCTGTATTCTCCATTGACCCGCCCTCTAAAATTTCAGCTTCCTGCGTTCAACAGGAGAGGAAATGGCCTTGGAGCTCACTCAGCTGATCAGTGACCACTCAGGCACCTTCAGCAATCTCCATTGACCCGCCCTCTAAAATTTCAGCTTCCTGCGTTCAACAGGAGAGGAAATGGCCTTGGAGCTCACTCAGCTGATCAGTGACCACTCAGGCGCCTTCAGCATTCTCAATTGACCCGCCCTCTCAAATTTCAGGTTCCTGCGTTCAACAGGAGAGGAAATGGCCTTGGAGCTCACTCAGCTGATCAGTGACCACTCAGGCGCCTTCAGTATTCTCCATTGACTTTTGATTATGGAAATTTGATTACTGGTTACGCAGAAGGCAAAACTGTATACAAATCGAAGAAATGAACAGCGATCGCATTTTAGTCAGAAAAAATTTCAACGGAGATTAGACCTCTTTTGCGATTCACACTCATGATTCTGTTTTATCGAAGGAAAACCTTCAAGTACTCGTAGGGACTGAACGGTTTGCCCTACAGAGCTCCGGGTGGTCTCAAAAATTTTTTTAAATTCAGTACTATTTAAAATTAGTGAAAAAACGATACCTTTATTTCGAGAGTTTTCGAGCTAGGGCACTCTTGAAAATTTCAATCCTTAATTTTCACCCCTTAGAAGTGACCTACATCAACCAAAAGCTTCGCGGCACAACTAGACCCCAAATGGAGCCCATATACCAAATTTCATCGAAATCGGTCCATGGTAACTAAGAAAAGTGCCGCGTACGGCGGACGGACGGAAATTTTTTTATTCGATTTTCGGATTCTACGTACCTTGAAAAGTTAAAACATCAAATTTTGAGGGGGGGTTAAAAATTTTTTTTTCTTGCTCGATTCCAAAGGCTTATTATTGAAAATAATAAACCAAAAAATTAATAAAAAATGCCGCGGATGGGCGGATTTTTTCTTTTTGTTTAATTTTTTTTGCTCGATTCTAAAAGGTTCATTATTGAAAATAATAAACTGAAATTGGAGAGTTTGCCAGATTTTTTCAGCAGCTAGATGAAAATAAATAGGTACATCAATAACAATTACTACAGCCATTAACCATCATAGCCACTATGGATAAGGGAAATACATGAAGATTGCTTATCAAAGCCTGATGAGAATGTCCGTCATTTGGTCACGTATGAACAATGAGAAACACCACCTCAGCCTATCATCAGATTATTACTATTATTGATCAAATTTAAGTAAACTTTTCCAAAGATAGGGATTAAAAGTTACCTATCACTAGCTTTTGATAAAGTTTGACTTTTAGCATGGAACATGCTTTAGCCTTGACCTGACTGCCAAAAAGTGTTACGTTTTTTCGGGAACGGTTACTAAGGAAGGTATCGAGTCACGAAATTTTGCTTAGTCGTTGATACGGAACTAAGAATCGTTTAGCTTGATGTAACCTATGGGAACATGCTTTAGCCATCACCTAACTGGGCAAAAACGTGAGGAAGCCGGGGAACGAAACTAGCGCGGCATTTTGTAATGATTTTCACTCACAACCGACTCGTTTCTTGGGAGATGTATCGCCGTTAGTTTTCATCCCACCAAAATCGTACACTACTCGTTGAAAAGCCCTCAAGTTTAAGCGTAAATTATATACTGTCAAACCAGCTGTAAATAAGGGACGGAGCTGAGATACACCTCTGATTCAAAGGAACTTTGAAGAACATTCGCAGTAAAAACCAACTGATTATACAGGGTGTCTACACTTTCGATGGGCATAACTTCAGGGTTCGTTTCTACAAGGTATTTCCTACAAAAAATGTCTCGTAGCAATTTTCTTTTAACCCACTCAAAATTCTATTTTTTTCACTTTAAAGTTTTTCTTCGCGTTTTCGACCTTACGGCACTGATATGGTCATAACTCCCTTAAATCTCCTGAAAATTCAAATCTGACTACACCGTTAGAAAGAGCGTTAAATTACCAAGCTACCTAAAGCAAAATCAAAATTTTTTAGCAATGTAATTGTATCAAAAAATCAAGTCAAAAAGCGAACTTTAAAATTTTTTTTGAAACTTGACTTTCTTCGACCAACGTTTTCACTGTAAATCCCTGCCCATTTCGATGGGCGCTCTTCGGAGAAAACATGCTCAAATTGTCACCTTTCCAACGGTCTATCAATTTTTCTGTTCAACATTCAAAAAGAAAGAGTAAAAGAAGTTTGAATGTCAAAAAACGTGTGTTTTACAAGCAAATCCAGTGTTTCAAGCCGGTTTATGGTTCCCCTCGATCTCAAAATGGCTTGACGATTTCGGTGTCATTTTCTATGTAATTATTTACGCTGAATCCAATGGTGATACTTCCGAATGATTCCGACTGCTAGAAAGTGGATTTTTCGAAGAAAACCTTCGGTTTTCGTACATAAAATACGCATTATTTGTAGATATGGAAGATATCATAAAGTAATACTTTCTACTCAACAAAATCTTCAATCAGCTAGAAATTTGGTGTTTTTATTGAGTTGAAAGGTGTTACTTTATGTACGATGCGAATTTATGTACGAAAAACGAAGGTTTTCTTCGATAAATTCACTTTCTAGCAGTCGGAATCATTCGAAAGTATTACTATTGGATTCAGCGTAAATAATTACATAGAAAATTATACCAAAATCGTCAAGACATTTTGAGATCGAGGGGGACCATAAACCGGCTTGAAACACTGGATTTGCTTGTAAAACACACGTTTTTGACATTCAAACTTCTTTTACTCTTTCTTTTTGAATGTTGAACAGAAAAATTGATAGACCGTTGGAAAGGTGACAATTTGAGCATGTTTTCTCCGAAGAGCGCCCATCGAAATGGGCAGGGATTTACAGTGAAAACGTTGGTCGAAGAAAGTCAAGTTTCAAAAAAAATTTTAAAGTTCGCTTTTTGACTTGATTTTTTGATACAATTACATTGCTAAAAAATTTTGATTTTGCTTTAGGTAGCTTGGTAATTTAACGCTCTTTCTAACGGTGTAGTCAGATTTGAATTTTCAGGAGATTTAAGGGAGTTATGACCATATCAGTGCCGTAAGGTCGAAAACGCGAAGAAAAACTGTAAAGTGAAAAAAATAGAATTTTGAGTGGGTTAAAAGAAAATTGCTAGGAGACATTTTTTGTAGGAAATACCTTGTAGAATCGAACCCTGAAGTTATGCCCATCGAAAGTGTAGACACCCTGTATTGATGTTGGTTGGCTTGGTTTTCACGAATGTAATCAAAGGTTCTTGAAACCTTGGCGAGATTTTATTATGAACGCGGGCTTTTAGTTGAAAAGTAGTCCCATAAAGAGCTAAATTAAAACAACTGACAACAAATTCCAATAACAGGGAACTGCAAACAAACAAAACACGGCTAAAGCGTGTTTCATGTTTCTTGAATTTTAGCCGAAGGCTCTAAGCAGTAACCATCCTGGGGTCCAGGGGGCTTGCCCGAAAGGCCAAGTTTTTTTTTTTGCTCAATTCCAAAAAGTTCATTATTGAAAATAATAAACCGAAATTACAGAATTTGCCAGATTTTTTCAGCAGCTGGTTGTGGAAAATAAACAGGTACATCAATAACAATTACTACAACCAATAACCATCATAGCCACTATGGATAAGGGAAATACATGAAGATTATTGCTTATCAAAGCCTGATGAGAATGTCCGTCATTTGGTCACGTATGAACAATGAGAAACACCACCTCAGCCTATCATGAGGGAATTCATGACGTCATTAAATTATCCCCACAAATTATGGAAGGCTCTTGAAGAAAAATTAGTTGGTTGTCATTTACTTTTGTATACTTACAGCTTTTTCGTGACATAAATTGTCACGAAAAAACATCAATATGAAAGATACAGGTTAGCTATTTGTGTTTGGACTTCCCGCCTAATTGAGGCGGGAGACCAAAAGGCAGTGCTACCAACCCTCACGAAGTTAGTTCCTAGTTCTGCCACTTGGCGAATCAGTTCACAATTACTTCTGATCATGCAACCGTTAGGTGGTCCTATTTAGCAATAATGAGCCAGAACTAGAACAGGAGGATAATAATAAGAAATGAACAATTAGGTCCTTCAATGAGCGGAATAGTTCTATGCAGCCGCTGCCATTCAGATCTTTGGGGTAACCTCCCCCTGCCGACAACGCCCGCCCGCCATGTTGCTCCGTGCTCCTATCTGTTATACCCGCTGTTAATGGGGAATTTGCCTCAATTTTAGATTCTGGAATTTCAAGTCAAATCCTATAATAGGGCCCTAGAATAACGTTTAACACTAGGAATAACCAAGGGAAAAAAATTACCGTAGGAGAAAATGCCTAAACAAGTGAAGCCTCTGTTACAAAACACCGCGAAAATCGAGGAATATTGTTGACGTCATACGAAAAAAAAAACGACGCAAAAACAACTCCGACAACAGACAGAGTTCTAGCACCGCCACACAAAACGATCCAATGAAATGGCTACTCGAATAATGTGATTCAAATCTTGAAACTAAATAAGAGAAGATGAAGACTAATAATGCTTGATAAACTAGTAGGTAGATTCGTATTGTAAAAAAGTGAGTAATATTGTTTCTTTTGGTCACTTTTGTGTCTGGGTTCTTCCTGCCAGTTCGCGGCGCACTCTTGTGCGCACTACTCGGAAGCTAAAAGTTCGTGTATGTTCCGCTTTTGTGGTAAGCGCCACAGAACCTCCTTTGAAGTCAGATTGGTAGAATATCCGTTACGTTTCAAACATGGCTGCCTCTTACACATTGCCACCACATTTAAAATTTCCATCTTCCTTAAATTCTCTAAATTTTTTGGATGCGTTTTCGAGCAGCTCACTATGATTTTATTCCATAAAAATAAACCCTCATTCGGAAAAAAAAAATGTGAGGCAAATTCCCCATTTTCATCTTAGTTCATCCGTTTAGATCAATATATATTGTTGTCAAAACTCTTTTATTGTGACCGTTTTTAGTTCTTTATCCCGAGAAAATAAACAATTCGAAACTTAATAATTTACGTAAACTTTTCTAAAGATAGGGATTAAAAGTTACCTAACTCTAGCATTTGGTAATTAAGTTTGACTTTTTCTTGTAATTGTTGAAAAACATCTTCCACGATCGAATCGATTCTTTTATAAAAGATCGACTTTGCAGTAATACTGCTGATTTGTCGGGTTTGAAAACCCACTCCCATTGTTACTACAAACACCGAATATCTTTATTTGGATACTTAATTCAAATTGAAATTTGAAGGACTCTCATCCTATAAAGATTGCAGAAGAACTGGTCCTACTTGCACTGCTCATTGGTATTTTAAAATTATTCACGTTTGAATAATAAAATTGAAACTCACCAAGCACTTCAAGAAAATCAAACACCTGAATAGTAA
>CM019178.2:48765433-48802847 GCA_009739505.2 Apolygus lucorum | reverse complement strand
CATTCGGGGAACTTGGGCAGATTTAAATCCTCTAAACCCCTTCGTTGATTGTCTTGATTACGGCAGTGTTGTCCGTCCTCAACACCACCATTAGTGTGGTTTTAATATACTGAGGTCTGATTCAGCATTAAAACACCCGGTCATTGATTGACGATTTATGGTAGGCGTTTTCCCCATACACCTACGACGCTGCCTCATACATATGGAACAGTCTTCTCCTACTGCGTCCTACACTCTAACTTATTATCCTCCCACACACGAAGAGTGTACTGTTTTAGGTTCCACATATGAAGCCTCTTCCTACTTAATAGAGTTTGCTTCGAGCTCAACGGGGTATCTCGAGGAAAAGAGGCAATGTCGTGTGACGTCGTAAATAAAGGGTTAGTGGGTAGCGGCCATTGGGTGTTGTCGCTGAAAGGATTGGAAGAGTATGGAAGGGAGAGGAGCGTAATCTGAAGCATCACTCAGTGGCCCAAAATGGCGTTTTTTCTCTTCATAACTTCGTTTTTCCTCTTTAATATAGGAGATCCTTCGCTGATTCCAAATGTATCTCCTCTGCTCCTGTTATATATCTGTAATTGATGATTCGAGGATCATTTAGCAAAGAAAAGAAAAAACTAAAAACACATTTTATCGTACAGGTCAATGCGGTATTGCTTCATGCTCTTGTGCTACTTCCGAATAAAAACATTTCATTCTTCTGAATCATTTAAGGTTTACGGAAATAACAAACTCACACAAAGAAAACCTTTTGTTCGCTGACTGGACAAACCAAAAATCCACAAACACTATGGAAGGATTGTGCTTGATTTGGTCACTTCGAACATAGTAAAAGGAATCCTGTATTACTATTTCGGTTTCATCTGTATTGACTAGTTCTGGGGGTCATTCCAAAATTTTCGACACACAAACAATGCAACGTTTTTTTTTCTGATGCTGTTGAACGCAGGAAGCTGAAATTTGAGAGGCAGGGTCAATCGATACATACTTCCATACATCAAAGTTGATGATCACTGATCAGCTGAGTGAGCTCCAAGGCTATTTCCTCTCCTGTTGAACGCAGGAACCTGAAATTTGAGAGGGCGGGTCAATGGAGAATGCTGAAGGAACCTGAGTGGTCATTGATCAGCTGAGTGAGCTCATAATTTAAATTGCCATCATAAGTCATATCCATGTACAGATGTATCTGCATGCAGTGCAGATAGTTTTTTATTATTTTTTAAGCCATTTGAGATCACTTGCTTGTTTCTCATTGTGGGAAACCACCCAGTTTTTACCAATTATAATTGTAAGATCATAAACAAAAGACCAAATGATGGACCTTCCACCAGTCAGACTACCTCCAGAGGGGAAACCCCAACCCTTGAGAGTTATTCCCAAATCTCGGGGAATCCCCAAGCACAGGAGTGGGGAACTCTTATAAGTATTCCGCTTCCCAAGGCCCTTCATGCAGTCTGGTGGAAAGTCTTGGACATAGTACACTTATGAAACGAAGCTCTTGCTTTCTCACTAAACACCCTAAAACCTTGCCAAATCTAAATACTTTTTAAAGTTCAAAATGGTCAGTTTTAGCGCATCCCACAACTTCCTATATACACTGTTCCTTCAACTCAATGGGCTGTCTTTCCCGTATGGGACAGCTACTGAATGGATCATTTTACTGTATAGCAGTAAAATCAAAACTCCCATAATTCTTATTCTATATTGATGAGCAGTCCATGGGCAGATACCTACTGAGTAGAATTTATATTATCCTAACCTGAGGCGAACCGAAGCAAGAATATCCTGGTAACGCTAGCTGAACTCCTTACCACACCATTTCTTTGCTATAACTGGTCAAAATGTAGTGATAAACCATTACCTATATTATCTCGTATAGGGAACGTTAAATAGAAAAACAAGATCCATCAGGTCCTGTTCTTACTCATCATGAGGTCGACGTGGCAAAACACCAGTGGAGGAACAGCAGTCGGCCTGTTGCATCACCATCTCCATCAAACCACATCCCTAGAAATCCAGGTGTATGGATGGATGGTTGCTGCACATAAGCCCGTGTGATGAAGGAGTCGCACCCAGTACGAAACGCTGCCTGTCCAGGAGTGTAGCCTATATGATTCCCCGTTCTGAAACTCTTATCCCACTTAGTACTGACCATTGTGTTGTGTTACCTACTAGATGATTCACATGCCATCTCGCTCCACAGACTACATGAGCCTCTTCAGTTTGGAAGAATCAAATGGCATGACGTGGTTTATTCTGGATTGACTCGATTATGAATAATAATAATAATATAAGTTTGAATTACGATTTTCCGTTGATGAGTGAACAAGATCCCTAGCTCGTTTGTTCAACTGTTAGTTCGGTGAATAAAACTCTTTTACCTTCCTTAGCACACAAGTTAATATTTCATCTTTACCTAATACATTGGAGAAATAGACGCAGACATTGCCCTCAAGTCCAACATCATCAGCGAATCAAACGATCGTGTTAAAAAAGTTAATAATATTGTTCTAGCAAGTTACGAGGTGACTCGAGAGCTTTATTAGTCCCTTTTTGAGTCAAAAAATGTCATAATAGTCAGTAAAAATATCGTGATATTTGTATTCAGTGATTCCTAGGTGTCACGCCTGTATTACGGTACCGAATTGGTGCTCACCAACGAGGTTATTTTGCATGATCAGGAGACCAGAAGCCAACTATTGCGATGTGAAATGTTGAGACTAGATTATCTGTGAATAGCACCAAGCGCGACAACACTTGATTACACAATTTACACGAACAAATAATATAAATAAGAAAAGAAAATTGCGTATATAATTTTGAAAAAAATTCCTTAAACAGTTTCGTGGCAGAAACCCCATGATAATGTAGCCAATTTTATTTTTGTATTTTATAATAACATAATATATTATTCGTGTAAATTTTATTTTTGTATTTTATAATAATATAAAATGTTATTCGTGTAAATTGTGTAATAAGTGATATTGTTGCTCCTGATACTATAATTATCTAGCCTTAACATTTCACATCACAATAGTTTCTTCTGGCCTTCTGATCATGCAAAATAACCTCGTTGGTGTGCATCACGTGGTACTTTCCTCTCGTTCCTAACAGCCCTGAAGTAATTCATACAGTTTAGAATTTGTGATTGAGAATAAATTACCATGATTCCTCACTGAATCAAGTGGTAGAGTCCTCGTTCCAATGGAGATTCATCCAAGTTATAAACCTCGCTTCATAGTGTCTTCTACGATGAAATGAAATACCTCGGAGTCATAAAACAATTCGAGTGCTGTGCTCGATGATGTACCGAATAATAACACATAAAGAATCTAAAAAACTTGTGATTGTGACTGGATAAAAATGGGCTGTAAGTACCCTTATCTCGGTACATTAATTACCTCACTTTAAGAAAAAGGATAAAAGAAAAGAAAAATTGAGTAAATTTTGATCTTGTATTACATAGAAAGGAAAGTTGGTAAAATGTGAAATTATTAAAAATAATTGTCTGTCTGACGACGATCGAAATGATGTAGTAGGTGTGAAGAGTGATGAATCAGTTGGTGGCCAAAAAATTATTGTAGGATTTCCAGGAATTGAACCCGAGATGTTTTCACTCAGAGTTTGTTACTCTATCCACTACACCAGGTGGGTCAGGTGAGCAATGTCTGAATCAGTCTGAATGTCTGGGTCAGTGAATCAAATGTTGTTATCAAGCGTGTGTGTTCGGCGGAAGACGTACCGCAGCAATTGATGACAATCAGGAATTCACTGATTTACTGAATGATTGGTCACAGTACCTTCAGGACAGCTTGATGGAGAAGGAGGTACCTCCTGAACTTCATGATGATGGGGCGTAACACCGTTTTTCTCCACTTCAAGCAAAGGAGAACCTGTCCAGCATGAGTGGAGCGCTCTGGTGTCCACAGGATGATTTGGAACCTCGCGGAAGTCACCAATATTCACTATTACTGAGATGAACACAGATACTTGCACTCCAGAAGATAGTCAACTTCATTTAGAGAAAGCAAGGTTGGAAACTTGGAAGAGAGAGCAGCAGTTAGGTGTGCTAGACAAAGGACTCAGAAAAAAACTGACCTTGTGGGAGACCTTGAGGGGAAGGCTGGTGATGGATGACCTTGGCGCACTGAACTTTGATTTTATTACTTACTTTGTGGTTTGCATCTTGGGATTTGAAATGAAATTACTTGTAAATTGGCGAAGTGCCAATTTTTAGAAAATGAATTGGTACTTGCTGGAACAGTGACCTTTCCGAAGCAGCATCGCAATGGAGAGAAGCATAAATCAATGGAGCGGAGTCCAGAGAATATTCTATACTCGGCGTCCTCAAGGCAGCGTGTTAGGGTCTCTGCTTTTCAAATATAAGAAAATAGTATAGAATATTATCGAATAGTATTAAACAGAATATTATACAATAGTATAGAGTATTATTCTATGCACACGACCTTCCTGCCACAATTTCTTCATCCAACGTGATCTTTCTCACAATTTGCCGACGACATATCAATTGTGGCGAGGAACACCTCCTGTGACCAAGCTGCCTACACAGTAATAATAAGTAATAGCGAGTAAAAATAATTAATAACCAAAAACTAGTAATATTTTGGAGCGGTTTTATATTCATGGTATTCGTGTAAATTGTGTAATAAGAGTTGTTTTTGCTCTTGATACTATGATACAAACTATCTAGCCTCAACATTTCACATCAAGGAGAGTCTAGCCCCCAGAAAGTGTTGTCGGGTTTCAGCGCTACCTACCGCCACCTCAACGAACTACCATTTCTGATATCTTATCAGGTGATCACGCTCGCGATCGCATTACCGTCGCTCTCTAACTTGCAGTTATCCCAAGATTACAATGGAGCAAAGAAAAACAACACAACAAATGAAAACAACACAAAAATGCAATATCAAGTTCCTTTTCCTCGCAATTTGAAAAGGCAGGGAAGTAAAGCCGCCAAACTTAGAAATTAGAGAGTGGTAAAATCGAGGTAAGCCTACTTTTCAGAAATGCCGTTTGACCACGCTCACATCGAGCTGAAAAAGTATGGTAGTTTGCTGAAGTGGCGGTAGGTAGCGCTGAAACCCGACAATACTTTCTGGGGGCTAGACTCTCATTGGTATCACCTCGTTGGTATGCACAAATACTAACTTGATGCGCTGGTCTCGTTCCTAACAGCCCTGAAGCAAATATATTTTACGAAAGCTCGGCAGTAGTGGCGTTTTTCTTCTCATGGCCCCGTTCCAGATATTCGACAATATTACAAGATAGCGGGTCGATAATACAAACTTCTTGTTTATGACTTGTGTGGTTCTTAAAGTTGTAGTAGTTCATTCACTTTAGAATTTGTGAGGTACATCCTTTCCCACTGAATCACGTGGTAGATACCTCGTTCCAATGAAGATTCATCCTAGTTGGAAATCACGCTTCAAGGTATCTTCTGCGAGGTAATGAAATACCTCGGAATCATAAAACAATACGAGCGCTCAAATAGAAATTGTGGTTGTGACCTTTCCGAAGAAATCGGAGGGAGATAGACAATATAATTTCTATCTCGGGAGGATTTTTCTCGGTATTTACCTGTTAGAACCCTGACAGCCCTCCATTCTTTGAGCCCATTATTCGTCTATCATTGTGCTCGGCTTCGCATTGTGCTGCGCGTATTCTTGCGTAGATCGACTCCTCCCGGCTTCCCTCTGAGGAACTCTCCCCAAACTCTGTTCAACTTTCCTAATGACGGGCTGCGCATCTCGCGTTTCTGAGTTCGAAAGCCCGACTAAATCATTCTGTCTCTCACAATCGACTCTTAAGAATTGGGTTCAACATCGTTTCAGCGCTAGCTGATGGTTTCTATCAGAGTAGACATTCCATCTATTTCATTGTCCCTCAACCCTTATTTTCAATTCTTGAAATATTTATTGGTACGTGCGAGTTTCAAAGGTACAAAGTCGTGCAATTGATGTTTTTATTGAGTTGAAAGGTGTTACTTAGAATTAGAGTAGAATTGGAATCATTTTCCACAAATAATTCTACATTTAACATTATACATCCACATTATACATGGTGGAAACTACACCCCTCATAGATCGTCGATCTGTCCTAAGAGGGAGGGGGGAGGAGTTGCAAGTTAGTTCAATACGTTTAACAATGTGGGAACAATATGATACATAATTTTATAAAAAGGATGATATTGCCATATGGCAATAAGGAAGAAATATTAAATTATATAAATGCTCGGCGTCATAGCGTCGCAATCCGACGGATTAGTTGTAATTAAGTATAAAAAATGCTGTAAATTATTACACAAAGGTTTTTTCTATATAAATCACTCGTCTGAAAAGAACACGGCTTTGCCATTGTTACCACCAACCAACATGAAGAAAAACATCGATCGCATTTCGGTCAGCTAAAATTTGAACGGAGATTAGACCTCTTTTGCGATACACACTCGTGTTTCTGATTTATCGTAAGTCCAACCGTTCTCGTAGGGAGCGGAAGGTTTGGTCTCTAAAAATGCTATACTATCTTAAATTGATGGAAAAACAATACCTTTATTCTCGACGAACTGACCCAATTATCGTTATTCTGAGCCATACCCTTTTGAAAACAAAATCTAAAAAAAATTGACTGAAGCACCCCTTTGCCGAGTGGGTACTCTAAGGGTCCGTGGAGACAAGTAGAACATGAATATTGACTCTTGACAATTTCAAAACGTACCTACCCAGTGCTTACAGTATGTTCGAAAGGTAAGTATAAGGTAATAGAAAAAAAAAAACCATTTACTGTGGGTTCTTTGGGAATGACGAGGAATGTAGGTAATTGTTTGAGTTTTTCAAAATCTTATTACTGCTTGTACTTCTCAATTATGAATTAACATAAATAAGCCTACAACTATACTATCTACTTATAAATTACAACTCCTCCCAACCGCACAGAGATTGCTCTATGGTGGTATTCCAAAAATTAAATGTACATACAAAAGATTGCCTTTATTTTCAAGAAATGAAATACTTCTCTATTCATTCGTTCATTGTATAGTTTTAACGATTTCGTACGTTGTGCCTCGTTCACAAGGCTGAATACCGTCTCTTATAGCTTACTTTTCAATTCTCTCAATTAATTCTTCAAAGATTTTATTAAAAATCTGCTCATTAACTCATACTGCATGAATGTATTTTTATTAATTGATTTATCTCCGTAATTATTCAACATAGAGAGCTCCAGTTGGTCTCCAAATGTAGCATATTTAACCAACTTTAAATAGTTACTGCTCATAAACTATTGAAATTATCATAGTTTCGAAGTTACGCCCAGTAAAAAACCCCTAATAAAGTGCAAAAATTAACGGTTCTTAGCGCATTACGTTAGTAGCGCGTGGTTTTCAGGGTTGTACATTTGGGTTTAAAACTCCCCCTATGGATCCAGAATTGTATTCTTCTCGATGAACGTAAACAATTTAAGAAAGAACCGTATCTCTACTCCAATTTCTCTCACATCAAATAGTAAGCCCGGAAAAGCGAGAAAAATTGAGCCCTCAACACGTCGAAATAAAGTATTTCGGTTCATGAAATCCGGGAACCTTCTTTGGTCAGCGGAGAGCGAGTTGAGTCGGAATAAGAAGGGACTTTGCAGGGAAAAAAGAAAAGAGTAAAGAAAAGAGAGAAGAAATGGGATTCCGAGGGCATGGAAACAGAGGGTGGGGGTAAAGGTCGGAAGAAACATTATAATGCCATTATAGGGACCTCAAGTTTAGGGCACAAAATGGGAGATATCTGGGAACGGCTCCTGAGGGCACTAGCGATCCTAATGTGGGTTTGACGAAGGGCTGACCGAGAAAAAGGGCCTCTGAATCCCCTTTCGGTGTTCCACGTCCCGCTGGGTTCCCGGTCCAGGTCCCGTCTCGGTCCGAGGTCATCCTTCACCCTCTGATCCCCCACCTGACTCCAATAACAGTCCGTTTATCCTTGGATAACACCCGTTTCGGAAGAGAAGTTTCAGAGCGGGCAATGGACATTTTCTAGCCAAGTAGAAAACATCCTGACAATGTCACTACTTTCCTCTCTCGTTGGAACCCTCTTCCCATACCAACCCTTCTAGAACTAAAACTACCTCAACATAATGACACAAAAGTAGTAAAACATGCAGAAAATCGATCGAGATTGAGTAAGAAAAAGATTTGCTCCTGACTGTTTAAGACCGATTGAAACAAATTATGTTGAAGACTCGGACAATTTAAACAACTAAATACAATTTAAATAAACTAAACAACAATTGAGTAAGAAAAAAATTTGCTCCTGACTGTTTAAGACTGATTGAAACAAATTATGTTGAAGACTCGGACCATTTAAACCCGGTCTTTGCGCCTCGGCGGGGGGCTCCGCCCCCCTGCACCCCCCGGTTTATTTCTTTTTCCATACTCTGTATGAAATCATAGGAACACAGAATGTGTTTTTGCGATGCTATTCATCGATTAAATAAAAAACAACAATAATAAATGTGGAGTCTTTGGCAATAATAAAATAAATAATTGTTAGACATTTAATTTGGTCTAAAACCCTATAAATGTTATATAAATAAATATGTAACTACAAGAAAAATACTATATAAATTGAGAGCTTTCCAACGAATGGTGAACAATTTCTGTGCAATGAACACTGCGGGAGTTCTATTTCCTTACCAACGGCTTGGTTGCACGTGAAAATCATTATAAAAGGCGCGTAACGGTTTTTTCTGTCGCTTTTTCGTGACGATTTTTTTTCGGTAGGTCATCGCAAAAACACATTCTGTGTTAAAATTTGCTCCTGGCTGTTTAAGACCGATTTAAACAAATTAAGTTGAAGACTCGGACAATTTAAACAACTAAAGCCAATTTAAATAAACTAAACAACAATTTAAACAACTAAATTAAAAAACCAAACAACAATTTAAAAGAACTCGATAAAGAAACGCTTGCATACGAGTAAGCAACACATTGGGACATTTTATGTCTTTAGTTCCCAAGTGACAACAAAAAAAGTGGCGTTGTTTACTGAATCCATCAATAACATTAATAAATATAAAATGTAGACATAAATACCAAGAACAAGTACGAAAGAAATGCGTGATAAATCAAGAGCTTTCCAACGAATGGTCAACCATTTCTGTCCGTTTAAATCTAAAGAAGTTTCATTTCCCCAGCAACGACTCGTTTGTGAGCTGGAATCTATAGAAAAAAGGAAAAACATAAAATGTCAAAATTCGCGTCTTCCCCAGGGGGGCAAGCCCCCCTGGACCCCCCAGATGCTATTTACTTAAAGCCTACGGCGTAAATTATAAAAACATGGAACATGTTTTAGCCAAATTTAGTGCAGAACCTTTAGTCGTAGGTAGGTATAATACAAAAGATATATATCCATAGCAACATTTCTAAAATGCATTGAAAAACGCTGCAAATTATTACACAAAGTTTTATTATTTTTATGAATAGATCACTCGCCTGCAAAGAACACAACTTTGCCATTGTCACTACCCACCAACCTAATTTCGCTAATCATTCAAGTTTAATTTAATGAAATCGACGCTTCACACTCAATTTTAAAAACGCTGCAAATTATTACACAATGGTTTATTATTTTTCTATATAGATAACTCGTCTACAAAATCACCAACCATCCAATATGAAGGAAAAAAAATAAATAAAAAATAAAAATAAAAAAATAAAAAAAATTCAAAAAAAAATCAAAAAAAAATTAAACCAACTATCGATTGCATTTTGGTCAGCTCTAATTTGAACGGAGATTAGGCCTCTTTTGCGATTCACACTCGTGTTTTGATTATATATATTTTTCAATATAAACCCTTAAATTTTCGTAGGGAGCGAACGGTTTGTCCTACAAAGCTCCGCGTGGTCTCAAAATATTCTAAAAATTCTATAGAATCCTAAATTGAAGGAAAAACAATACCTTTATATCAAAATTTGTTGAGTTAGGGCGTTTTCAAAATTTCAAAATTGATTTTGGAACCCTTAGAAGTGACCTACATCAACCAAAAGGTTCGGGGCACAACTAGACCCCAAATGGAGCCCATATACCAAATTTCATCAAAATCTGTGAATGCTAACTGAGGAAAGTGCCGCGTACGGCGGACGGACGGCCAAATTTTTGGATTCTACGTTCCTTGAAACGTAAACCAACAAATTATGAGGGGGAGATTTAACAAAATGTTTTCCTGGTCGATTCCAAAGGTTCATTATTGAAAATAATAAACCAAAAAATGGTTGCTAAGGACGCAAACCTGAATACAACTCGAAGAAACAAACAGCGATCGCATTTCTGTCAGCTAAAATTTGAACGGAGATTAGGCCTCCTCTGCGATTCATACTCGTGTTTCTGATTTATAATAAGCCCAACCCTTAAGTTTTCATAGGGAGTGAACTCTTCCCTCTCACTCTTAAAGTCGCTAGTTGCTTCCTCTCATGTCCGTTAATTAGACTATAAATCTTTCTTTGTCCTACTTTCCAATATTTTAACTATTCGCAGGTAGTTCAACATGTTGAATTATAAAGTTGTATCAAATTGGGCTTGCCCGTACTTAATTAAATAAATAAATAAGAAAATGTCTCCTAGCGATTTTGTTTTAACGCCTTGTTTTTTCATGTTTTTTTTTCACTTTATAATTTTTTCGTGTTTTTGACCTTATGTTACTAAAATTATCTTAATTTACCGTGAAATTGTACAATGAAACACGTGTAAGTAAAATTGATTCTGATTTCCAATAGATGAGGGCAATGAGCAATACATAGGAGTTGAACACAATTACACACAGATTCGCACTGCGCACTATGTTCTAAAATGGCCAATTCCGAAGTCGTCTGCTACGTAACTATCTATTCATTTGCCACCGTGCCGTCCTCCAGTGCGCTTGGCGGCTGAAATATTAAATTAGTGTATTAACAGGAGTTGAGGGTGCGACTCGAATGGGTCCCCGTAATGGAAACCGTATGATGAATAATTATTTTTGCGGTGCCCTCTGTCATCCAGTACTATACACAATTCAGTACACTCGCTGCGGTTTTGTGAGGCGCATGTCATCATGTGCCTGTCCAGTAAATAATTACCACAATGTGCGATTTCGAGGGTAAATTCCAGGGTGGATAGTTAGAGGTGGTCCCCGTGTATTCCAACGATGTCAGAACCAATCAACTACAGCTACTCCACATTCTCCAAACCAAGATTTGATGATTCCTTCTTCTGTTCGCACTGCGAGAACACAAGCGACGCAACACCTCTGTTTTCCGGAAAACGCATTCAAAGTTTTCAACCTTTGGAATCGTCCAGGAAAAAATGTTACCCCTCCTCAAAATTTCATGGTTCACGTTTGAAGGTGTGTAAAATCAAAAACGCTGCAAATTATTACACAATGGTTTATTATTTTTCTATAGATCACTCGTCTGCAAAGCCACCAACCATCCAACATGAAGAAAAACATCGATCGTATTATGGTCAGCTATAATAATTATAGCTAACCGAAATACGATCGATGTTTTTCAAATTATTTGAACGGAGTAGGCCTCTTTTGCGATTCACACTCGTGTTTCTGATTTATCGTACGTCCAAAACTTAAATTCTCGTAGTGAGCGAACGGTGTGTCCTACAGAGCTCCGGGTGGTCTCAAAAAATTCTAAAAATTCTATAGAATCTTAAATTGATGGAAAAACAATACCTTTACATCAAAATTTTTTGAGTTAGGGCGTTTTCAAAATTTCAAAATTCATTTTTGAACCCTTAGAAGTGACCTACAACTAGATCCCAAATGGAGCCTACATACCAAATTTCATCAAAATTGGTCAATGCTAAGTGGCAAAAGTGCCGTACGGCGGACGGACGGCCAAATTTTTATTCGATTTTTGGATTCTATGTACCTTGAAACGTAAACCATCAAATTTTGAGGGGGTGTTAAAAAATTTTTGACATTTTCATGTCTTTGCCTTGGCACATACCTAGCACAAAACTCGGCGCTTTGCGCCTCGGCGGGGGGCTCCGCCCCCCTGCACCCCCCGGTTTATTTCTTTTTCCATACTCTGTATGAAATCATAGGAACACAGAATGTGTTTTTGCGATGCTAGTCATCCGTTAAATAAAAAACAACAATAATAAATGTGGAGTCTTTGGCAATAATAAAATAAATAATTGTTAGACATTTAATTTGGTCTAAAACCCTATAAATGTTATATAAATAAATATGTAACTACAAGAAACAGTTTGTAGAGCAGTGCGTTGACAACAATCTCGCTTTCTTGAAATCAATACCCAATTCAGAAAATTATTGGCAACATCGAAAAAAAGATTTGTTCGCGATGATTCGTCAACTAGGCAAACCGACTCTGTTTCTTACTCTTAGCGCTTCTGAACCTCGTTGGTCTGATTTACTCCAAATTTTGTACTAATTAAAAAATGGGGGTACCGAATATAATGGTGATCCAATGGAACAAATGAGTAGTTTACAGCGATGCACGTTGGTCAATGAAGATCCTGTAGCCTGCAATTTATACTTCAATAAATTGGTTGATGTGATTATGTACATACTAAAATCTAAAACGTGCAGCCCGTTCGGAGAGTATCGGGTCGTTGATTTCTTCAAACGGATCGAATTTCAACATCGTGGCAGTCCACACGCTCATATCCTGTTGTTGTTAGCCAACACTCCAAATGAAAGTATCGGTGAAGATATGCCCAAAACGATAGCGTTGATAAACCAGTTGTGCTCTGTTGATGCAAACGAATTGGAGTACAGCAAGTGTCAAACACACAAACATACGTTCACTTGTTACAAGAACAACGATAAAAAGTGTAGATTTGGAGCTCCTTTCTGGCCAATGCAAAGTACACACATCCTTCTTCCAATACCACAAGATGATGGTAGGAGAGAAGGCCTTCGTAAAAAATATAAATCTATGCACCAAGATCTCGAACAAAATAATAATAAATACAAAACCCTCGATGCGTTTTTGAAGAAACATAAGCTTCAGCATTCTCCTTTGACCCTGCCTCTCAAATTTCAGGTTCCTGCGTTCAACAGGAGAGGAAATGGCCTTGGAGCTCACTCAACTGATCAGTGACCACTCAGGCGCCTTCAGCATTCTCCATTGACCCGCCCTCTAAAATTTCAGCTTCCTGCGTTCAACAGGAGAGAAAATGGCCTTGGAGCTCACTCAGCTGATCAGTGACCACTCAGGCGCCTTCAGCATTCTCCATTGACCCGCCCTCTAAAATTTCAGCTTCCTGCGTTCAACAGGGGAGAAAATGGCCTTGGAGCTCACTCAGCTGATCAGTGACCACTCAGGCGCCTTCAGCATTCTCCTTTGACCCTGCCTCTCAAATTTCAGGTTCCTGCGTTCAACAGGAGAGGAAATGGCCTTGGAGCTCACTCAGCTGATCACTGACCACTCAGGCGCCTTCAGCATTCTCCATTGACCCGCCCTCTCAAATTTCACTGCGGGAGTTCTATTTCCTTACCAACGGCTTGGTTGCACGTGAAAATCATTATAAAAGGCGCGTAACGGTTTTTTCTGTCTCTTTTTCGTGACGATTTTTTTTCGGTAGGTCATCGCAAAAACACATTCTGTGTTAAAACTGTCACGAAATTGCGTAACGAAATTGTGTTACAGTGCCTTTATAATGATTTCCGCTTACAACGACCCCGTTGTTAGGTTTGTTCCTTTTCTACACTTTTTAACCCACAAAAATCGTTCACCACTCGTTGGAAAGCTCTCGATTTAACGAAAATTTTCATGTTCTCCATAACATACTGACTATACGAATAGCGGAGCTATGGGCATAACTGTTCTCATATTTTGTTTACAAACTAATGATCGTGAGTGTAGAAGATAATTAATCCGGAATCGTCTATTTTATTGAAATTAGGTACCTACCTCTTAATATTAATAATTGTGTCAATTTGTAACATAGCGTATCTATGTTATTATGTTAATGATTCGTTTTACATTCTGACAACAACGGAGGGTGGGTTATAAAATCCTATAGTGAGGTAAAAAGCAATAGGTAAAGACATGAAAATGTCCCAATGCGTTGCAGACTCGTATGCAAGCGTTTTTTCCAATCGAGTGTGAAGCGTTTAGTTCTTTCTAATAAACTTGATTGTGAAGGTGTGAAGGCAGTATGGTGAGGTAGGTAGTACCTAGCTGGTAGGTAAAAAAAAGTTGGTAGGTAAAAAAAATTTTAATGACAATTTTTTTTTTAGAAAAAAAATCTGTTTATTCATTGAACACAAAAATAGGTAGGTACATATTATTCAAATAAAGTTTTGGGTTAACGAATGGAAAATTATGTAGATAAAACCAAGTGTTACTTAGCTGTAATTTGCTCATTCACTCATGCCGTATAACTGGGATAATAACTATCTATGAATTTTTCTCGGTCGATTCCAAAGGTTCATTATTGAAAATAATAAACCAAAATCGAATACAATTTTTCCGTCCGCCTCTGTTCGTTTTGCCCAGTCCCGAATTTGAAGATACGGACCGATAACGACCGATATGGACCGATTTTGATGAAATTTGGTATATCGGTTTCATTTGTCTAGTCATGCCCAGAAGCTTTTGGTTATTGTCAGCCTCTCCTAAGTGGTAATAAGTGAGTGAAAACATTTTCAAAACGCCCTAGCTCGGAAACTTTGATATACTGGTCTTGTTGACAACTAGAAGTTTTGTGATTTTCTGGCTACCTACCTACATGCTACAAATGACTCCCAAAACACACTTGAGTTTGGGGGAATGAATATATTAAAGTGTTTACCACCAAAGAAAATTGAGTACTGGATGTATAGACTCCACAGGGAACTCTATAATAGTTGGTAAGACAAGAGATAGATACCTTGTTACTGGCTGCACTATGTGTAGGGTGTCCTGGAGCTCCCAGTTATGTAAGAAGCTGGGGTCTGTTGTCAGGTCCTTTATTTTGGGTAGGTATATGTCCCTTCTTTGGCAGAGTCTTCCTTATTCACTGATACGGCACTCACACAAGGATGGTTTTGGATAAGTTCTCAACATGAGGTAGTAAAACAGCACGAAAAAAAAATGGAGTAGTTGACTCTGATAGAGTTGGAGTAGAACTGGTCTGAACCTGGCAGCAGGCCTGGAAGTGGTTTCCATGGATGCTCGCAAACTTCCTCCATCCTGACCCAAAGTTGTTAGTTCCAACAAAACTAGAGCTACCCGAGCAGCACATCCACCTCCAATATAGATATTAATTTATTTCGCAATTAGCCAAAATTTAAAAGAGGAAATTTAGCTTGAGTTTGAATTTAGGGTGGCACACCACTCACAAAGTTCGCATGTGCAAGGGGACATGCGCCAGAGCTGTTCAAATGTGTAATGGTCGAATAGGAAGTTGATGTTAAGTGAAAATAATGAAGTTTTACTGTTACAGTGATGGATTTTATAGTTGAAGTCTCAATGAATACCTATTATTAGAAAAAAGGTTATCAATTGAATTAAATATGATGGCTAGCAATAGTGGTCTGATGAGGAAATAGCAACAAAATGGGAACGTCAGTTGAACAGATTAGTAGGAGGTAAACAAACATGATTGGAGAATTAGATTGAAACTAGAATGTTATATTATATTGAAACGCAAATTTGATGAGCTCAAACAGGTATTGTTTTCCATTAATTCAAAATAGTGTCGATTATTAAGGCGTGAATTTATTCACGATGACACTCACAAAGACGTGAATTTATTTATTCAGGAAGACGTGAATTTAAAGACGGATCCCAAGGATCTGTGGTACCAACCGTTCGCCTAAGGAGGATAGTCCTAATTACGGAATGTTCATGACGATTTTTCGTCAATTTAAGAAGACCTATGATGGCGAATTCCAAAACAATATTCGCAACATAAATTATATTTTGAAAAGAGGAAATTAATAATGTGCTTTCGAGGCGAGGAAAGTTGAAATTCCGGATTTTTGCTCGGAAAAAGGATATTTGCCTACAACTCGATGTTTTCAGTGGAATATCACTATCTAGGCCGGTTGATAACACCAATGAACCTACCTGTCGTGCTGCTGTGAAATGAAATCTGAGGAGACTAGGAATGATTAAGAACTCAATCTACCCAGTCACAGTGACGTCATCATCGTGCAGTCCAACTCTAGGCCTGATTCTGTTAACCCTTAATTTCCCACTTGTTCACAAAATTTGTTTTTTCGGATTTGTTTAATCATATTTCTTGATGTATTTTGATATTCGAGCGGAAGGTACCTCAAAGGCCCTATTACAGTCTGTCGGCTCAAGAACCTAATAATTAAGAAGAACTTGATAATTTCCTAGGGCCACACTAGCGCTATCTGAGTCAGCAGACTCTGTCTCTAAACCCAATTGTATTGGAGATGAAGGAAACTAGGCAAAATCCTTGGTGGGATGTAGAGGTCTGTTATTTCTTATAAAGTAAATAGAACCAAGGAATAAGGTGGAGGAGGTTCACTTCATAGAGGGATCTGTGCTGCTTCAGACAGTGGCGACATCTCTGACGAGGAAACCCAACTAATAGCCTACAAGGCGAGAAGAAGTCTATTAACTTGAGAATTGTTTCGTTTTTTCGTCGAGTCATTATGTTTCTACATAACGTTTTCTTACACAATCGATAGATGGATTACCTGGATAGCCAACGGCTATCAGTTTTGGCTAAAAGAGGACAAACTGAAGCAGGTAAAAATCGGATTTCCAAAAAGATACCTCAGGATATCAAGGGTTAAGATTGCTATTTCGCAGAAAAATAATGGACATTATGTTGGAGAATTACTGACAATGTCATAATTTTAAATAAAAATTTGGCTATAAAAGAGGAATTTATCTCGTAGATACCCCTCGTAAGTTTTGGATAGCCTTTATCCTGCTCAGGCACTTACTGAGTTTCATGCATCAATGATACAGAGATAGACCGAAATCTTCAGCAAATTGAATAATATGTGACAAGAAGGTTGTGGAATACATGGGATACACCATGAAGTAAATTTAGTACCTATTAGATTCAAAAATGCATCAAATTAGATTAGGATTTGTATTTAAAACTATTATTGAGCGAAAAAGGTGACCACTCAAAATTGGGACTTAACTTACTGAGGAGGTTGTCACCTGCTCGAAACTAAAATAAAATAAGTCCAATACTATTCGAACCAACTTAGAAGGAACTTTCCGTTCTCGAACAAGCCGTCTCATTATAAGCTCTTGGTTTTAATAATCAAAAACTTCAGGTCGTTAACGGGAAAGTTTCGTGGGGGAATACCCTAATTAAGTCGTCCAGGTCGGAAGCCGATTTCGCGGTTGCGGTTATGAAACAAACTCAAGTGCAAAAACTGTACCCAAGGAGAGACTTTTTCAGGATAAAAGTTGAGATCAGGTGCATACCGTGCGTACTTAGGAAGGGCGAGCCCGAGGTGCTGCAGTTCACAGGTCTGAAGAATCCATGTTCTTCGAAAGTGAGCGGAAATGCAGCAAATTATTACGCAATGCATTATTATTTCACTGTACCTGTCTGCATAGAACTCGGGTTTTCCATTTAGACCATGGGGGACGACAAGTGTACGAGTGAGAGGGAAGATACTTAGTCCAATTAGGGTTAACAATAGTGTATGACAACTTTCGAAAACTCGTACCCATTGGAACTTTTTCCCCAAGACAAAATACTTCAAAATGCCTATTTTTTAAAAGAGATTTTCTGTCACTTGTTTTATACTAAAAAAAATTCTATGAAAGGAGAACACAGTTTTCTCTTAAACTTGCAAAATTTAACTCTTTTTATTTTATTGAAATTGTCAATCGAGAAAAAGACCAAATGATAAAATTAAACCATTATGTTAAGAGTTGATAAGAGTGGAGTAGATTTTCCACATCCTCCGGCGCGCAGACTATGACAACTTTCGAAAACTCGTATCTATTGGAACCTTTTCCCTAAATTAGGGAAAAGGTTCCAATAGATACGAGGGCGTCAGAGCAACACCCCACATCGTCAATGTTTGAGCTCTTCAAATTTGTGTTTCAATATATATTCTAATTTAAAATCTAATCCATTAAGCATGTTTGTTTACTTCTTACTAACCTGTTCAACTGACTTTCCGATTTTGTTGATATCTTCTCATAAGGCCACTATTGCAAACCATCCTATTTAATTCAAATGATAACCTTTTTTTTCCAATTATATTCATCAAGTCTTCAACTATAAAATCCATCACTAGAACCGTAAACTTCATTATTTTCACCTCACATCAACTTCCTATTCGGCCATTATTCATTTGAACACCTCTCGCGCCACCCTAAATTCAAACCCCAACTAAATTACTTTTTGATTTTCAAAAGGATTATTCCTCAATATAAATTTGGCTAATTGCGAAATAAATTATTGTCTATTTTGGAGGTGGATGTGCTGTTCGGGTGTCTCTAGTTTGTTGGAATTGGCAACTTTGGGTCAGCATGGAGGAAGTTCGCGAGTATCCATGGAGTCCACTGCCTGCTGCCAGGTTTAGACCAGTCCTTCTTCAGCTCTTGCAGACTCAACTACTCCATCTTTAATTTTCGTGCTTCTTTTAACATCTCATGTTCAAAAGTTATCAAAAAACATCCGTGTGTGAGTGCCGAATCAGTGCATAGGGAAGATTCTGACAAAGAAAGGACCTCTACCTACACCCAAAAATAAAGGACTTACCAACAGATTCCAGCTTCCTACATACCTGTGAGCTCCAGGACATCCTTCACATAGTGCACCAAGTAACAAGGTACCCATCTCTTATTCTTACCAACTATAATAGAGTTCCCCGTCCAGCCTATACCTCCAATACCCAATTGTCCATGGTGGTAACCACTTGAGCACATTCATTTCCCCAAACTCAAATGTGTTTTGGAACTCAGTATGAACAGGTGGGTAGGTAGACAGAAAACCACAAAAATCCTGATTATCAACATAATTGTGGTCCAGTCAAGCCAGATTAGGTCAGTACCTTTGGAAATAATTAATATTACAGTCCATTTAGATCAACAAATTTATTTATTACTTATTTATTTGACAAATCAACTGACTTATATTTCTCCCAACTACCTAACTTCTCTAGTCAAATAATTCACTTATTAACAAATCTCTCTAGTTATTTTTGAATTTTGTCAACTTTGTTATTTATCTATAAATTCTTTATTTATCCACAACTAGGCTAGTAATTCTCAAAATGGCACCTCCCACAAACAATCGTGAGTTGGCAAAGTGTAAGCGCCTTTTCAAAGCTGCGGGCAATGATATCAAGGACATCCGAAATAAAGGGCTAGCTGCAATGACCACTCCGGCTGAACGTATTGTATTCAGGGGTATGGCTACAACATTGGAGCAGCTTTACAGGGACTTCCGTGAGCAGTTTGACAATGCTATTGAGATCAGTGAAACTACTGAGGATCCACCAACGTTCCCTTCTCTTGAGTATACCACATTTCTGGGTGAGGTCAAGACTGCCTATTATGAGGCCATAGGGTATCACCAGAAAATCATGGCTGCGACAAATACTCCACCACCTTCTACCGATAGATCTCTGAATCTGTCAACAGCTCCTCTTGCTTCACGCACCATACTTCCTCGAATAACGATCAAACCATTCCATGGTGATTTGACTGATTGGTCTGGGTTTAAGCACCTCTTCACGTCACTGATAATGGAGGAAGCCACACTGAATAATGCAGAGCGGTTTCATTATCTTCGCAGCTATCTCGGAGGTCCAGCCTTAGATTCTATCAAGCATATCAAGGAAGTGGCAGAGAACTTTCCACAGGCCTGGGATGCACTTTGCAGGGTCTATGACAATGAGCGTAAGCTTGCAGTTACTTACCTCAACAGCTTCCTGAAGTTCAAGGCAACATCAGGTAAACCCACTGCTGATTCCCTTCAGCAGTATATATCACGTGTCATGGAAAGCATCAATTCCCTTAAAAATCTGAAGATTCCAAACTTTTCCGACTATCTGCTGTGTGAGCTAGCTCTACAATCTCTAGATCCCAAAACTAGAGAGGATTTTGAGTTATCCATTGTGGATACAAAGTATCCAGTAGTAGCAACGTTACAAACATTCGTGCAGAATCGCTGTCAGGTGCTCCGTATAACTCAAGATGCTGCAGCTGTAGCGGAGCCACATAAGCCATTCTCACAGCCGCATTTAAAGCCGCCCAAACACCCCAACAACTACACAGCTAGAAAACCTCATGTAGCTTGTGTAGCTCACAATAATGATGCTGGTGGTCCCCGTAAAACACAACCATCTTCGCCGTCATCAACCAACAAGTCATGCTACATTTGTAGCAAAGGACATACTATTGCCAGCTGCCCAAAATTTCAATCGTCCACTCCTCAACAACGATTGGATCTTCTGCGACAATACCCAGGTTGTCGAAACTGCCTACACCCGTTTCACAAGACCAAAGTTTGCCCATCATCGTTTAAATGTCGTGAATGTGGTTTGAAACACCATACAGATCTTCATCTTGGTTCACCTCCACCAGAAGATCAGAACATGGACTCACAGAGTGTTTCTAACACTCCCTCTACGTCCACAATGGTTGAAAACCCGAAACAACCCTGGCTTTTCTGGCGCCAACACTGCTCCTCAACGCAGTGGAGTGCTACTTGGCACTGTGGTAGCCCATATCATTGACCCTAAAGGAAAGTTACATAAATTCCGTGGATTATTAGACCAAGGTAGCCAATACTCATTCATCACTGAGAAGTGTGCTCGCCAGTTAGGTCAGAGTTCAAGACCTTTCAAAACTAAGATTTCTGGGGTAAACAATTCCCCTCTTGCCAGCGTTGTTGGTCAAGTTAATCTCACCTTTCACAACCCATCAACATCAAGCACTTTATCAACTGATGCTGTGGTGGTACCTACAATCACCCCACCTCTACCACAAGAAAATCTAGAATCGGACATGTGGTATGATTACACTGTTTATAATTTGAGTGACCCTGATTTTACAACACCAGGTCCCATATCTTTTCTTATTGGTGCAGATTTGTACCCTGATGTAATTATTGGTGCACCAATCACGGTCCATGATCAGGGTCCAAAGCTAATCAACACAATCTTTGGCTTCACAGTTCTGGGTCGATTTGTATGCGATTCAGCTTACCAAAATGGTCATGCCCTTTTGATTCATGGAAATATCAGTTCCCTGGTGGAGCGTTTTTGGGAAATCGAGGAACCCAAGGTCATGGCCAGCAAGTTGTCACCTGAGGAGCAGCAATGTGAGGAGCATTTTATTAAAACACATACACGGGATCAAACTGGTCGATTCGTTCTTCGTTATCCCTTTAAATCTTCACCACCTTCATTCCAGCTCAACACTCAGAAAGTTTTTGGGCAGTTTCGATCTCTTGAGACCAGGACTGAGCGGGATCCTGAGCTTGGTGAAAAGTATCGAGCGTTCATGAAGGAATATGTTGAATTGGGCCACATGTCTCCCGCTACCAGCCCCCCTGCATACCTCATCCCGCATCATCCCATCCTACGTAAGGATAATGGAAAGCTCCGGGTGGTATTCGATGCGAGTTATCGCACTCCATCTGGTTCTTTGAATGATCATTTGCTGACTGGGCCTAAGCTTCAAACAGACATTTGCGATATCGTTCTTCACTTCCAATGCTTCACTTACGTTCTCACATGTGACTTGGTGAAGATGTTCCGCCAAATCCTCATTGCACCTGAGGATCAACAGTATCAACAAATCATTTGGCGACCCAGCCCCCAGCAGCCAATTCAGTACTTTACACTCAATACTGTGACATATGGTTTGAGTTCATCCCCGTATCTTGCGCAGCGTGTTTTGCACCAGCTTGTGCACGATGATGGTGCAGAATTCCCCGATGCAGCAAATGCAATAATGTATCATACTTATGTCGATGATATTGCATATGGCAGTGATTCTGTAGAAGGTCTCATAAGCTTGAAATCCCAACTTATTGCTCTTTTGGCAAAGGGAGGTTTCACATTGGATAAATGGAATTCCAATTACTCACCGCTTCTGGATTGCAATACACCAAATTCACAACATCCGGTGCAGATCATATCATCGGAGCCCACTGTAACTAAATATTGGGGATGCAGTGGAACCCATCCTCGGACGCCTTCTCATATTTGGTAACCTCACCTGAACCTGATTGCACCAAAAGGAATATCCTGTCTGTCATAGCTAGATTGTTCGATCCACTGGGATATCTCTCTCCTGTAATTTTCTATGCAAAGTGCCTGCTTCAGGAGACTTGGAAGATGAAGATTGACTGGGATGATCAGGTGCCAGATGCGGTGGCCTCTGCTTGGAGCACGTTTACCCAACAATTACCACAGCTTAAGTCCATCAGCATCCCTCGTCCTTTCCCAAAGACTGATAGTACTTACCAATTTGTATGTTTCTCGGACGCATCTGAGAAAGGCTACTGCGCAGCCATTTATCTGCGTGCAACTCAAGGTGACAATGTATACATGAAGTTGCTCAAGTCCAAGACAAAGCTTTCACCTCTCAGGACTGTCACCATTCCCAGACTTGAGCTTTGTGGTGCGCTTTTGCTCTCACAACTCCTCACCTCACTTGACCGCTTAAAGCAAACGCTCAATATCTTATCTGTCTATTGCTTCACTGATTCCATGGTGGTTCTGGCGTGGTTGAAAACTCCAACTTATCTGTTGCAAACCTTTGTCAGTAATCGGGTTCAGCAGATTCTTGATGTCACAAAACTGGAGTCTTGGCATCATGTGAAAGGAACTGAAAATCCTGCAGACATTGGATCACGTGGTGTTCTGCCAGCTGATCTCCAAGAATGCCAACTTTGGTGGTCTGGACCGAACTGGTGCTCCAGCTCTATTGACGAGTGGCCAATCTCAACGGATACTTCTACCATTGACATACCTGAATTGAAGCCAACAATGTTGTCGCTTGTTGCTGTGCAATCAAGTTCACTCTTCATTGCTTACACAGAGCGCCATTCGTCATTCTTGAGGCTTGTCAGAGTGATTGCTTATGTAAAACGCTTCTTGTTCAACAGCAAGATTCCCAAGCAGAACAAACTTTGTCGTCATAGAGGTCCATTGTCAGCATCTGAGTTCAATGGAGCAAAGCTCCACTGTATCAGCATAATCCAACATGCTTATTACCCATCAGCCTTCACTACACTCAACCCTGACAAATTACCTTTGGAACTCAAGCGCCTTGCCATCTTTGTTGACCAAGAAGGAATCCTCAGAGTCGGTGGACGACTCCATAATGCACCATTACCAACTTCGCAAAGGCATCCTATACTACTTCCAAGCCGATCACACTTTACCTCGCTTGTGGTTGACTTCTATCACCATCTCAACCATCATATTGGACCCAATGCACTTATGGCCAGTGTCCGCCAAGAGTATTGGATACCTTCTGCTAGGAATCTGGTGAAACTAATCAAACGACAATGCGTGATCTGTATCCGGTTTTCTAAACGAACCTTGTCACCACTAATGGGTAATCTCCCAGCAAGTCGCTTCCATGCTGTGCGCCCCTTCCTGCATACTGGGGTGGATTTTGGAGGACCCTTCCTTTGCAGGACTTCCAATCTGCGGAAATCACCCACTATCAAGGCATATATGTGTCTCTACATCTGCCAATCAACCCGTGCAGTGCACATTGAATTGGCGCTGGGACTTTCTATTGAGGATTTTCTCAACACTTTCGACCGCTTTGTGGCAAGACGTGGAATTCCCTCCGTGATGTATTCAGACAATGGGACAAATTTTGTTGGGGCATCCGGTTATTTACGCGATGTTTATGAGTGGTTCAATAAGACTCGAACACAAGATTCGTTGATTACACACACTGCTCATTTATCCATTGCATGGAAGTTCAACCCTCCACATAGTCCCCACATGGGGGGAGCTTGGGAAGCCGGTATTAAGTCAGCAAAAGCGTTGATCTCTAAATCATTTGGTGATCGTTCCTACACTTCATGGGATCTTTCAACTATGCTTACTAAAGTTGAAGGAATTTTGAACTCAAGACCTTTGCAGCCCATCTCTGACAGCCCTGACGATCTAGATGCATTAACACCTGGGCACTTTATCATTGGCCAGCCCATAAATGCACTCCCAGAAGTTGACTTTTCTGATGTTCCCCAATCACGCCTCAATGCTTGGGAACTAGTCAGACAGCGAGTGCAGTTCTTCTGGACCCGCTGGCAGGAGGAATACATCCGCAGTCTTCAATCCAGGGATAAATGGATCAATAACCCTCCAAACCTCAGAGTTGGCAGTTTGGTCTTGATCAGTGACCAGCAGGCTCCACCGTCAAGATGGCAGTTGGCGCGTGTTCTTGAAGTTCATCCAGGGACGGACAGCATAGTGCGAGTGGTCACGCTGAAGACTGCCAAGGGGGTTTTCAAACGTCCCACAGTTAAACTTGTGCCACTAATTATGTAGTTTAACACAAATTTTGGGGGAGTATGTTTGAGCTCTTCAAATTTGTGTTCCAATATATATTCTAATTTAAAATCTAATCCATTAAGCATGTTTGTTTACTTCTTACTAACCTGTTCAACTGACTTTCCGATTTTGTTGATATCTTCTCATAAGGCCACTATTGCAAACCATCCTATTTAATTCAAATGATAACCTTTTTTTTCCAATTATATTCATCAAGTCTTCAACTATAAAATCCATCACTAGAACCGTAAACTTCATTATTTTCACCTCACATCAACTTCCTATTCGGCCATTATTCATTTGAACACCTCTCGCGCAGGTCCCCTTGCACATGCGCACATTGTGAGTGGTGTGCCACCCTAAATTCAAACCCCAACTAAATTACTTTTTGATTTTCAAAAGGATTATTCCTCAATATAAATTTGGCTAATTGCGAAATAAATTATTGTCTATTTTGGAGGTGGATGTGCTGTTCGGGTGTCTCTAGTTTGTTGGAATTGGCAACTTTGGGTCAGCATGGAGGAAGTTCGCGAGTATCCATGGAGTCCACTGCCTGCTGCCAGGTTTAGACCAGTCCTTCTTCAGCTCTTGCAGACTCAACTACTCCATCTTTAATTTTCGTGCTTCTTTTAACATCTCATGTTCAAAAGTTATCAAAAAACATCCGTGTGTGAGTGCCGAATCAGTGCATAGGGAAGATTCTGACAAAGAAAGGACCTCTACCTACACCCAAAAATAAAGGACTTACCAACAGATTCCAGCTTCCTACATACCTGTGAGCTCCAGGACATCCTTCACATAGTGCACCAAGTAACAAGGTACCCATCTCTTATTCTTACCAACTATAATAGAGTTCCCCGTCCAGCCTATACCTCCAATACCCAATTGTCCATGGTGGTAACCACTTGAGCACATTCATTTCCCCAAACTCAAATGTGTTTTGGAACTCAGTATGAACAGGTGGGTAGGTAGACAGAAAACCACAAAAATCCTGATTATCAACAGTCAATTTTGGCGAAAATGAGTTAGATACACCATTGGACGTGGCTATCTCGTGGCTACTGATCGCACTAAGTAGTTTATTTTAAAAATCGGTAGGTAACGCGTAAATCGCTCCCAAGTGAACACCCCATATCGTCAAGACGTCAGTAATACCCCACAACGTCAGTTCAGTCAGGTGTTTTCGTGAGGATTGACAACCGCGTCACACGGCTGTTATTTAAGGTAAGTTTTCTTCATTTTTCGCATGACTTATTGCTTTCTTGTTGTTTCCAAGAGAACTTGGATAGTTTCTTTCAATATTAATCAACTTGGTTATTAAAATCGGTCCATTTTTGCGATGATTTCTTGATAAAATAAAGCACTATGACAAAGTGGGGAGTTGACACAACTAGCTTATGACGTTTTGGGGTATTGTTTTACAGATAATTTTACTGAAAAACTTGACACAGAGAGACTTTGCGACAGAGAAAGACTTTGGTTTTTATTGAAAATTATTGCATGCTTATTTTGCATTCTGGAATAACTGCCTGCTTGGTTTTGAATATTCATCAGACTTACTGAGTTATTCCTGTGTTTCTGAACCAAAACTTGGTGGGTAGATACCTACCCTCTGCCCTTAAGAACGCTCCAACAATAATTATTTAACAAAATTGTCGTTTCCAAAACAAGTTTTGGTTAATTATTTTCAAAAATGAACCTATGAACCACAACAAATTTTTGTTCAACCTATACATTCATCCATACCTTACTATAAAATCTTTCTTAAATCTATAAATTGTGTAATGGATAGAAGGAAGCTATGTGCCACACCCATTTGGCAGACCTTTCTTAGCTTAGCCTAGGAACTTGATGGCTGAAATAATTGTCTGGTTACTTGCCTATACAAATGAAGTTGAAACTAAATGGCAGAAGCATGTTACATGATTTTATAATTTTAGTGGGAGGCTCAGACTAACAACTATGGATTCTTCTCTGCTTTCTCAGAAAAGAACGAGATGGATATAGTTGACACATCAAGTGAATACTTCCCTATTTCGGAAGATGAAGAGAATTAGGATGAGTGCAGTGGTTTGGACGAGATGGTACCTATCGGAAGATGAATTGTTGAATTTATTGAAGACTGTTCAAGTGTTGTTGTTTGTTCCTGTTAAATTTAACTACATTGTGTTTATCAATAGATCTTTTTCTATGGAAGAACGAACCAAAAGGAAAAAGAGGGATCACCCCTCCAACGTGTTGGTTAACTGAAATAAAGATGTTCATTTATTTACGTGGAAAATGTGTCTTCTTTTAAATGTTATCCTAAGTACTCCTTGGTAATCATTGTAACTAAAAAATGAAAGAATTTAATATTTCTGCAGCAAGAACAGTCCTTACGGACATTCTGAAATATTTCAGTGGCCTTCCTAGGGGCTTCAAGGCTGCTACGGCTGGGATACATAAGACTTGGATCCAGGGCCAACCACCACAAAATTCTTGAGAAATATGAAGGTGGAATGGCTCTGACAGTCTCTGATCTTATGATAGAAAAACAAAACTTTGAAATACCTTTCAAGGTGGTCATTAATGGTAGAGACCACTGGAAGAAGGGGGTGCCCAACCTTGCACCGGGCTCTCTTGTGTGGTATACAGATGGATCAGTCATGTGAGGAAGATCTGGCATAGGCATTAAAAGCCCTTCGGCCAGCCTTATATAGTCTCTTGGGACGAATGCCACAATCTTTCAGGCAGAGGTCCATGCAATTCAACTGTGCACTGAAGAAATGCTGAACAAGCATATCAACAGATCCAAAATGCACATTTTGTCAGACAGTCAGGCTGCCCTGAAGGCCATTGCTTCATACACTATAACCTCAAAGCTGGTCTGGGAATGCCTGAATACCCTTAAAACTGTGGCCCAGGACAACCACGTCACCCTACTCAGGATTCCTGGACATGGGGGTCATGAGGGTAATGAAACTGCTGATCGTCTTGCGAAGAGAGGCTCAGAGCCCCTGCCAATTGAGCCGGAACCATTCCTGGGAACCACCAAAAGCTGCTTACGGAATGTGGTTAACAACTGGGAAAGGAATGAGCGAGTAGAATACTGGCAGAACCTCCCAGGCCTGAGACAGGCAAAACTATTTGTGACGTTCTCTAAGAAACGGGCTAAAGAACTTATAGCTATGCCTAAGAAGGATTTCAGAATACTTGTGAGTCTGCTAACAGGTCACTGCCCACTTCGCTATCACCTGAAGAAGATAGGCAAACTAACTACGGACATCTGCCGCTTCTGTGACATGGAAACGGAAGATGCCGAACACATCATCTGGCACTGTGAAGCACAGGGTCGAGCTAGATACACAATCTTCGGAAGTGATGTCTTAGCTCCTGACACCATCTCTAAGGTGGATACACCGATCTTCTCTGCTTTGCCAAAAAGTGGGGAGAAGGGGTGTTCAGTAAACAGTAAAGGGCTAACACAGCCTGGAGGCACTCCACATTAGGTCTTGTTGGTCGCAGTGGAAAGAGTTTGTATATTAGCTCATTTAAGACCTCCTACTCTATTAAAAAAAAAAAAACTAGTCCTTGGTAATCATTGTAACTAAAAAAATAGAAGAATTTAATATTTCTGCAGCAAGAACAGTCCTTACGGACATTCTGAAATATTTCAGTAAATTAAATGCTGCAAAATTTCAATTGAGCAACACCCCATATTGTCACAGCTCTGACGGTCAATACCCCATAACGTCTCATTTTTTAGAAAAACAAGGTTTTTTCTTAATATTTTCTTGTAAGTCCATAGAGGAAGGTTCTCTGAATCTAGAGAGCTCAGGTATAATTATATTGCGTGAAATTGAGAGCAGCAAATCATTGGGAAGTGGTTTTTTGGCTCTCCTGAAAAGTTGTCAAAATGACGTTGTGGGGTGTTGCTCTGACGCCCTCGTAATACAGAATACTTCAAAATGCCTATTTTTTAAAAGAGATATTCTGTTACTTGTTTTATACTAAAAATTCTATGAAAGGAGAACACAGTTTTCTCTTGCACTTGCAAAATTCGACTCTTTTTATTTGATCAAAATTGACAATCGAAAAAAAGACCAAATGATAAAATTAAACCATTATGTTAAGAGTTGATAAGAGTAGAGTAGATTTTCCACATCCTCCGGCGCGCAGATGAGGAGGATGAAGACCTTAGGTTTGCTGATCGTCGAAGCACACCTCAAGAGGATAAACACGCTGCAGTGTTAAACCGGTGATTCTTCCTAAGGAACAATCCATCCTCTTCTTGTCGTCGCTGCCAAACATCACTTTTCCCCGATCTTCATCTTTCTCGTTACCGTAAAACCGTCAAACTTTACCCCAAGATTTACTCCAAAACATTTCCAAATACAATTTCTCCCCACTCTAAATGGGTCAAATTGATTTTTTTAATAAGTGAATTGATCTTCAGGGCTTCCTGAACATTTTGAGTGGTCGAGCTCATTGATCAGATAATTGTAACCCCCCTATTTAATTGTTTAAATGTTGGAGTGCAATTACCTACGAGTGCGTCTATCTTTACTCCACTCTGAAAAACTCACAGTTATCGCTACAGAAACGGACAGTGGTGCCATGTTACCCGTCGGGATTGAATTCATTACCCCAGAAATACTTGATAATATCAAGTATTTATAATATTATTATAAATATATTCTGAAAAATTGAACTTTTTAGCTTGAAAAATACAAGTTATACCTAAGAAAAATATTAATTCCAATGATCATTTATTCATCATTTATTTCAACGAATTTGCTTGAAATGCAATATTTCTGGCTAAGAGATCACAATTTCAGTCTTCCAGTATTATAGAAATATTGAAGGACAATAAACGATAAACGAATGACTTAACAAAATCACAGAAAAAGTCTGTTTCACATTCGATAACTCTCGAATGAATTGCAACGGTAAATTTCAAAGTTAACCCACGAGTGAATAATATTTTAATCACAACTTATGAGACCAAAGCACGTTTATGTTCATATCATAATGCAGGTGTTCAGTTGTAAAGTTTCGGTAGGGGCGCGTACCAAGGTTTTTCTCATTTCTTCTCCCCATCTCTACCTTCTGACATGAGATACACTAGAAACCTTACATTCAACACTCCGAAAATTATAAAACTCAAATATTTTTCGAGATTAAATAAGAAAAATATGAGTGAGGCTACCTTTACCCCAACCTTTATACTGGAGTAAAGATACCCGGTTTTTGGAGTACAGTTACCATCAAATTTTTGGTAAACAAAGGCATAACTAAGAAAACACTTTTTTGAGAATTTGATTAGTGTATTTTGTTCAGAATAAGATATTGAAAGTGATATGATGAGGGCTTGCCTGGTAAATCCACTCCAAACACCTGATATGGAAGAAATTTTGGAGCACAAGAAACAGGACAAAAACAGCTGAACAGGAAACTATGACTGATAACAGCTGATAACATGGATAAAGGTGCCATCACAAGCCACATCGATTCCCTGGGTTGTGGAGAATAACGAAAACACAATAGATAACTTTTATCTAAGTCCTACCACGCTTACGTCACAATTGAAGATTCTCACTTTTCGGGGTAAAGTTACCCCTGGTGGGGTAAAGTTTGACGGTTTTACGGTACCACCTTAGCAGTCTGCGCCAACTTGCCCAGATACTTATTTCGGGTACTCATTTCGATTTCCAGTTTCTTTTGCGACGCATTTGCTTAAATGATACCAATAGGCCGTTCCCACCAGCATCCGAAGATTGCAGGTTCGTGTCCTGTCACGTTCGCCACTACCTATTGGAACTTTTCCCCCAATACTTCAAAATGCCTATTTTTAGAGATTTTCTGTTACATGTTCGATTCTGAAAATTCAATGAAAGGAGAATACAGTGTGCCCTTGCACTTGCAAAATTCAACTCGTTTAAAATTAAACTCATAAAATTTCAATAACATTAAACGAGTTGAATTTTGCAAGTGCAAGAGAAAACCGTATTCTCCTTTCATTAAATTTTTAGTATCAAACATATAACAAAAAATCTCTAAAAATACGCATTTTGAAGCCTAATTTTAACATTTTAAAGGCATTTTAAGCCTAACTCAAACATATTATGTTAAGAGCTGGTAAGATTGGAGTAGATTTTCCACAACACACAACGAAAGGTCATATCCTGATAAGTTGTTGTCACCTCTTAGGAGTAACTGTCAATAACCTAAAGCTTCGCGGTACAACTAGTTCCCAAATTGAGTCGATATAACAAATTTCATCAAAATTGGTCCATGGAAACAGGGTAGAGTACGGCGGACGGACGGACCGAAAATCGTTATATGCTATATGTTAGCTGTTATATGTTATATTTTCGCGCAACAGCGGGCGCAACTTCTACGACGTGTTTAGAAACGTTGGCAGAACCTACCCTTGGTAAATTGAAATTTTCTGAAAATTCACCATTTTCCAAGTTTTATTTAGGCTGAAACTGGAAAATACTGACAGCTCGAAGGAATTATTGGAAAGCGGAATTGAGAAGAGCCAAACTCGAAATTACTGATGAAGGAACTCGAGATAGAGTTCTAATCAAGACCGTGGGCGCTTAATTATTATTTTTTTCATTCATAACGCTCATTTTATTGGTTTTCCAATTAAAAATTAGCCGATTACGGCGGACTGAGAGCTGTGCTGTTATCTCTACAGTCCCAGCCCTCGTTCCCATTCTCCTACTTCACAGCTCTCTTCATTATGTGGAGTGAAAAAGTACCTCCGGGGCTCTGTCTATTATTTTCACTTCATCATTGCATTTCACCATCGATCATCTTTCCGTTTTTCTCGCAGCCTCACAATTTGTAGGGTAGTGCCATCTCTCTCTACTCTTACTTTATCTCGCTTTCTCTTTACCCCCTCACTGTTTTTCTTTTTTTCCTCCTCTAAAACCAACTAAAAAAAGGGCTTCATTTGCAGTTGGCATTCAGATTTTCCCCCCCTATTTTTCACATTTTCTACTCACGTTAGAACGCATCCCACATTACTACGAAACCCCCTTACGGTTTAATCAACCCTTTGGAGAAAAAAAAAATAATAATAATAATTCAATGGAGAAAAAACTACTAAGGTAAGAGGAGTGGCGTAGTGTTTTTTGGTTTATTATTTCCAATAGGAA
Source organism: Apolygus lucorum (assembly GCA_009739505.2). Lineage (NCBI taxonomy): Eukaryota > Metazoa > Arthropoda > Insecta > Hemiptera > Miridae > Apolygus > Apolygus lucorum. The sequence goes on along the minus strand of CM019178.2, from coordinate 48,771,210 downwards.
ATGAACCTTTAAAAATGAAAAAAAAAAATATATATATATATATATATATCCCCCCTCAAAATTTGTTGGTTACGCCGTCCGCGGCACTTTCCTTAGTTCCCACAGGCTTATTTTGATGAAATTTGGTATATGGGCTCCATTTGGGGTCTAGTTGTGCCCCGAAGCTTTTGGTTGATGTCAAGTCACTTCTAAGGGTTGACAAATAAGCGGGGGTTGAATTTAAAGATTATTTTTTATTTCCCTTGTCGCTCAAATAGATCATTAATGATTATATGAATCTAATCAGACATAAAAATTATCACCCGAGCGATATAATTTTCACTCAGGGAATAGCGATTACTGTTGAGCGATATAATTTTTGCTCAGAGGGTAACGATTATTCTTTAGTGATATATTTTTTCACTCAATATATCGCTCAGAATGATATTAAATCACTAGCATAATATCTATCGAGCTGCGGTTGGTCTCATTCGATTCAGCGAAGAAAATACTAAAAAATAGACACCTCACAGTCCCTCAACATTCTGTACAAGCAAGTCCCGCTCATCAAAAAGAAAAACACAACCAACATTAGGAGTTGAATCGTTTCCTGGCGACAATAAAATTCAACATCAGGTATTTCTTCAGTATTTTGAATATAGTAATGTAGTTACATATGTTGGATATGGGCGATAATCAGGATACGGTAGGATACGAGACCGACCGCAAACCACTTCGAACAAAAAAAAAGAAAATGCCAAGTGGGTGTGGCACATAGCTTCCTCGTATCCATAACACGATTGTATAGATGATCCGATGCATACCTAGTAGTTAATCTCAAAACAAGTTAATCTGTAACATCCCTGAAAATTTCATTGAAATCGGATGGAAAATGTAGAAGTTATGGCCGTTACGAGGAAATTCACGTTTGCGCATGCGCAGTGGCTACTATGAGTCCGAAGGTGGTGATTTGCATAGGGGACCATCTAAATATTAATCTGTAACATCCCTGAAAATTTCATTGAAATCGAATGGAAAATGTAGAAGTTATGGCCGTTACAAGGAAATTCACGTTTGCGCATGCGCAGTGTCTACTATCAGTCCGAAGGTGGTGATTTTCATAGGGGACCGTCTACACACCAACCCGCACAATCCCTGAAAATTTCATAGAAATCGGACAATAACATCGTATAGTTATGCGCGTTACAAGGAATTCATGACAGACACATAGACACACAGACGGATAGACAGACACGGAACCAAAATTGTTCAGGAAGGTCTGAAACGTAAAACGCGAGTGGAAATTTTGATTTTGGAGAACTTTTTTTTTCATCCTTGTAAAGTGAAAAGAAAGCTTCCGCTATCTTGGTAGACTCGGAAGCAAAAGCTGTTGTAACGTGAAACTTTGAATTTCCCGCTACGGTTTAAACGTGGTTTCGGCGCCAACCGTCCGCAGCTGGTCCACTGCCTTCGCGTTAGCCGAGACAGGATATTTTCTTTTTTTTCGCTGATGAAAATTTATGTAGTTCAAATCTGTGGGTACTTTACTAAATAATTGGCCCAAGGAATAATTCGTTTCTACGAAAAGGAGAAGCAGTATGCTTCGCAGAAGAAAATTATTTTATTATCACCACTTGTAGTGGCACCGGTGGCCATCTTTTCGTCACCCTGCGGCTCTCTCCTTTTTGCGATCTCCACATTGCCGTCCGTTCGCTCAATTTTTTTTCTTTCCGTTCCTCAAGTGGAAAACGTTAAAAAAACTGGATTCAAAATTTCTCAAGAAGGCTTCGAAAATTCTTCACCTCAAGTTGGATCAGCGAAGTAGCAAAGTGCCGACCGACCTACGGGATTTCACCTTCATGAGGACAATTTTCTCCTGCCTGGTAAGCTTCCATCACCATCGGCCTTTTGGGGCTTTCGTCATTTGGCGTCGAGAAAATGTAAAACATCCTTCTCATCATAATATCTCCGTTCTTTGTTACCAGATCTCTTCGGATGATCCGAATCGGATCACATCGTATCTCGAGGACTTCTCCCAAGTTTCCGCTGCTGAATGCTATTCAAATACCGTACCGGTAAGCTTGGATAGGTTAACCCCTTTAGCGACCTCCTTCAATACCTCGTTTCATAGAAATTTCATACAAAATTCAAACTCTCCCTTCTCATCCCCTAACCAACAGTTTCGTTGGTCAGTTTCAGATATCGGACATAAATTTTCGAGCTTCATTCATCTCGGAAGTCAAGTTTTCTTGGGAGGTTACTGACGACACCATCCCCCTCTTCCTTCTTGCCATTTTGCCACTTCGAAGAAAATTAATAAATTTAAATTTTAAGCTAGAAAATAATACTAGTTTACATTCCACGGCCGTAGGAAGAATTCCATTAATTTAGTAAGTACCGCTTATGGTTATAACTGTGACAAATACCTGAGACTTAGTACAAGACTGAGCTATGTTCCTAATTTCCAAAAGGAAGTAAATAAATTGATTTATGCAATTTTTTTTTAAATCAGATTTCGTTTTATTATTTTCCTCTATTCAGCCTGGGTTCATCCCCATTCAGTTGTTCATGTCACAGATATAATTCTGGCGCCCAACGTAATTGAATTTAAGTACCTAATTTGAATAATTTGTCAAATTTAAATATTGGCAATTTTTCAATTTTTCAATTTTTGACAATTTTCTTGATTTTTTTTTTGTCTTGTCACTTTAGCACCTAAGTATGACTGCAAGTAGTCTAGAGATTGCTAGTAAATCTCTTCTAGCAGAGCGAGAACAATTATTCGCTATTCTTCAGCATATTAGGGATAGTAGTCTTCGCTTGACTGCTGAAAATGTTCGTTCGTTCCTTCCTAAATATGAGCGACTCGCTAATATAGAAGAAAAACTTGAAATCTTATGTGCTAATATCAGGTCATATAATGTAACTTGTGAGTCACCTAAGGATATTATAGAAGTTTCTAAAGTTTATGTAAGTTTCCTTGAGCTCATAGATGACGTTCGTTCTAATTACTTGAAAGTGGCAAATGCTAACTTTAATTCTGCCAATCCTGCTTTGAATAGTGAGACTAGTACATCTCTTTCGTCTCAGTTACCTCGTATTAATCTGAACATCTTTTCTGGCAAAATAGAAGAGTGGCTTAGTTATTATGCCCTTTTCGAATCTCTCGTTCATCTCGACAATAACATTCCTCCAGTGAAGAAATTCCAGTATCTCAGATCTAGTCTACGAGGGGATGCCCTCGCCGTAGTTGCTAGTTTTCCGTTGACTGGTCCTAGCTACCAAGTTGCTCTGGATGCTCTCAAGGCTCGTTACGATAATAAGCGTCGTCTCGCTAGTCATCTAGTTTCGAATATACTCGACTTCAAGCCAATTCGTGAGCAGTCCCTGCCAGAACTTCAGCGGTACCTCAGCGTCCATCAATATAATTCAATTCTCTCACGTCCCTAAATCTTTTTGATGCATTTGATTTTGTCAAACTTCAAATTGCTCTTAGTCATCTGGATACTTCCACTCGTAGAGGCTTCGAGGACAAGCATTCTGGCGACCAATTTCCGACTTATGACCAGCTAATCACTTATGTCTCGGACCGTTTGCGCAGGGAAGAGCTGATTTCGTCTGAAAATAATATTAAGGGTTCTTTGGCAAATAAAACCAATTCCCGAGATTTACCTAAGATGAACTCTCCCACTCCTCGCAATCACAACAAGAGTTCTGGAGCTGTCGAACTTTATCATGTAAATTCTCCAAAGAAAACTTCTAGCACAGTGACTTCACATCTCCTATCCCCGACTTCATCTGGGAGCAGCAAACCTGCAGCTAACCCTGTGGTTAAGGCGGCTTCACACAGCGATGTTCCTTCGAATTTGGTAACTCCTGTCGTATGTTGGAATTGTGATGGTCCACATGTGTTTTCAGTTTGTCCTCTACCGAGGAAAAAGTTTTGTTACCGCTGCGGATTTAAGGAGGTAAATGTCTTCACTTGTCCAAATTGTTGTGATAAACCAAAAAATGGACAAGGGAACCGGTCTTAGGGGTCACCCAAGTTCCCTTATCGCCTACCGACCCGAAATTCCCGCTCTCGACTTACCGTTCCTTCACTCTTCCGCTATTGTACCTTTTTCGCCAACTACCGTTGTATTAACGAATGCCGTCGTCCCGTCTAATGAGAATCAAGTGCCTTCGGAACTTCCTTCTTCAAGTTCTCCTACCGTAACGTCTCGTCACTCTGAGGATGGAGTTGTAACGTCAACGTTCCATCAGATCTTCTTATCTTCCCGTTAATTTTTGAGCTCTCTCAATCATCAGACTTCAATGACTCTTTCGAAGCTCCATCATGTTATCGTTCCGGCTTTGTCAGACACTGGCTCTCGACTTTCCTTCATCGGAGATTCGGGATTGGAATTGCTTGGTTTCTCTTCAAACCGAATTCCCACTGAAAAGACTGACCCATTTATCGTTCAGATGGCCAATGGTAGTCGAGCCACAGTATTTAGCTGTTATCACTTTAATTTTCTTGTTGGTGATCAGTCTAAATCATGTCGACTATATTATATGAGTTCATTGTCATTTCCTATTGTCCTGGGATTGGACTTCCTGAAGGATAACCAAGATTGTCACAGATGCTCATAACAAACTCTGGTGGTTCTTGGAGAAACCTGAATCAAAATTTTATTTTCATTCTCCTTGGAATCAGGCCTCTCGATCCCGTTGCTGTTCCGATCCGCTAGGCGTCATTTGTTGTGGTATTAAAGAAATGGAAGAATCGGAAAGGAAAATATTGAAGGATGTAGTGGCTACTGGTCTTGCTTCCTTGGAAATTCTCCTGCTCTGACAACCCTCATTACCCACAAAATCGACGCAGGGTCTTCAAATCCAATAAACAACGAGCGTTCAATTACTCTCCTAAGGTATTGGAAGCGATGCATCATCAGCTGGATGAAATGTTGAAATCCGGTATTGTTGAACAGAGTCAATCCCCATGGGCCTCGCCTGTTGTCATGGTGAGAAAAGGCGACTCTTACCGTTTCTGTGTCGATTACCGTCAGGTGAATTCTCGTACTAAGAAGGACTCCTACCCAATGCCTAACATGAACACATTGCTGGATTCTCTTCGCCACGCAGCTTACTTGTCGAAGTTAGACCTTCGTCAGGCATTTCTTCAGGTGCCGTTGGCTGATGAAGAGAGCCGCGACATAACGTCATTCATAGTTCCAGGCAGAGGTCTTTTTCGCTTTAGGACCATGAGCTTTGGTCTAACAAACAGCCCTGCGACTTTTCAACGTCTCGCTGACTCGATCTTCATGGACCTGTATCCTCAAGTAGTTGTATTCCTTGACGATATACTTGTGTGCACAGCAGATTTTAAAAGTCACTGTGAATTACTTCGAGAAGTGTTCCACAGGTTGAGCAAATCTGGTCTCCAGATAAATTCCGATAAATGCGACTTTGGTTGTAAAGAGGTTAAGTATCTTGGTTATCGTGTTAACGCCCAAGGGATTAGCGTCGATCCTGATAAGACAGAAGCTGTCATGTCGTTTCCGCCACCTTGTAATGTTAAGCAGCTTCGTCGTTTCTTGGGAATGGCAGGCTGGTATCGCCGTTTTATCGATGGGTTTTCGACTGTCGTCGCCCCACTCACTTCTCTCTTGAGTAAAAAGAAGACTTGGTTATGGTCTGACAAACAAGCACTAGCCTTCGAGAACTTGAAAAGAGCCTTAACTACTGCTCCCATTCTGGCTCGTCCGAATTTTGACCTTGTTTTTACCTTGCAAACGGACGCAAGCAATTTTGGATTA
>CM019178.2:48682406-48765333 GCA_009739505.2 Apolygus lucorum | reverse complement strand
TTTCCACTGTTGTTTCAATTGACATTGCGCCGTTGCGCAACGACCAAACCAAGACTGAATAATTTTTAGCTTTGTGTGACGCAAATTATTCTGCACAATGTCGAGTCCAGGGAAGAACCGTTTTGACGACGACCGCTCCACATCCCCTATTACGGTGGGGGCCGATTCCATTGACTCCATGACGCAAACAATGCGAGAGATGACCATATTGCTTAAAAACTATAACCAAGTAACTCGGGGGGGAGATCCAGACGATATTCCTAGATCCCTATTTCTTGAAATTGACCCGTGGGACCCCGACGCGATGGGAGCGCTAAATGTGACCTCGTTTTTTGCGAATTTTGACGCGGTAGCTGTGAACCTTTCCGCGACCCAGAAAATCCGCCTTCTGCGAGCTAAAGCGCGCGGAACAGCCAAACAGTTTCTCATCGACCGTCAAGACAATCTCAACAGCGAGCAAGCGTATAGGATCGCCCGAGAGGAAATGTTGATCTGGTTTAGGAAAGAAAACCCTCAGCATGCGGCCGCCTTGCTTTGGACGGTAAAAAGAAATCCGTCGGAAACGCTTCGGCAGTTTGCGGATCGCGTACGGGGCCTAGCGCGTTGTGCTATCATCGAAGAGGGAGCCAACATGGATGCTCACGACAAGAACAGTTGGGTGGATCGTAAAACACTAAGTGCGTTCATTCGAGGTGTCGGGGGGCGGCTGAGCTCTTTTCTCGTTGCAAATAGACCCATATCAATTCGGACTGCATTAAAAAGGGCGGAGGAAATAGAGGAGACGCTCGAAAATCCCGAGGACATGGAAGAAAGGTGGGACTTGGCCGCGGTCAACGATCGTCGGTGTTATAAATGCGGGAGCCTAGAGCATTTTGCCGCCAAATGCACGCGGCGGGAAACCGACCAAAACAAAGGCTATTCGGAGGACGAGCCTCGGAGGGAGCGTTCCCGCTACCCTTCGGATCGAATTTCACGAGAAACCGAACGTCGGGACAACCACCGTCCGGAAACTTCGAACCCTAAAACTCTCGAGCCGCCTTCGCCTCGTTTTCCGTGCATGTTTTGCGCCAGTAGACATCACTTTCCGGTTGAGTGTCCGGACAGCCCGCAACGCACTATTTTTTGCGATTTTTGCGGTGTTAGAGAACATCTTGAAGAAGATTGCTTCCGGAAACGAAGGTTGCTGCAAATATCAAGTCCGCCGGCGCGTCATGGGGAGAAACCTAGTGGGGCCAGTGAGATTGCACGTTATAACCCTCCTAAAATTTTAAATTATATCCCCGCGGTAGAGCAACCCATGGTCAGAACCATTAGAATGAAGGTCAGACTGGGTCCTGAGACCCGAAATATGACCATTGATACGGGAGCAGCGTTGTCGGTACTCTCAAGTCCGATAAAGGGAATTCCCCTTCTACCTACCAAAGCAATGGCATGGGGAGCTGACGGGCATTCACTGCCTTTTGCGGGAGAGCAACGAGTGCTTACACAGATCGGGGAGCATAAATTTATGCATACCTTTGCGATTTTCGCTAGACGCGAGGCGTCTTTGGACTTGTTGGGGTTAGACATCTTGCGAAAAATCCCTATCACCTTGACAACCGGACCACGTATGGAATACCAACATTACGGACCATGCGGCGCTAAAATGTCCAAACGAGAAGAATTCGACGAACCATTGACTGTGGGGATGGTTATGGTATCCGAGAGGAGGAAACCAGTTGTGAAAAATGACGAAAGTTGCGCAACTGCAACAATCACAACGTTTCCCAGCACCTCTCCGGGTATCACTGTTGTTCCACCTCCGACAATTTGGTGAACGAAGTCAAGTGTGACCAACCCAGAACCGTTGTGTACCCAACAACTCCAAAAACTATGACCGCAACCGCACCATGGGAGCAAGCCGTTGCAGACTCCACAACTCCAGCAGTATTGACCAAGACCTCACTATGGGAACATGCCGTTGCAGACTCCGCAACTCACACGACTCTGACCACCCCTGTACCCTTCAAACAGGACATTGCAGACCCAGCAACCCCGGCAATGCAAACCGCAAATTCACTGACGGATGTTGGAACAACATCGCTGAGACCTGCCGTCGTGGATACTGGAACCCCAGCAATCCTGACCGCAACTCCAGCAACTCTGGCTGCAACCACACCCGTGGAAGTAACCGTTGCTGACCTTGCAACGCCTGAAATGCTGACTACAACGCCCCAAACACTAATATCAGTGGAGCCGACCATTGCTGACCCTGCAACGCCAGCAATGCCAGCAACGTTACCTGCAATGTTGCCACCAGCAATGCCACCTAAAATCATCAAAAACACCATAGCCCACTTGCAGACCACATTGAACCCAGAAATTCACCAACCAGTCAGCACTGCAACCACTACTGATGAGTCCTTCAAGGAGGATGTCAACCTGGAGGAATGGGAAACTTCACATCCCATACTAGAACATCCAGAAGAATGGGAACTTATCCTGACAGACCCATGGGACGAACCAAGCCCCGAGTTTGACGAGGTAGTAGTGGAAAAGCAGAGCCACCTTGACATTGAAGACATCGCACCGACCCGAGCAGTTCTAAAGCAATTTGAGGCGTTATTCCGACCACCCTCGGCGGAAAATTGTAGTCTTGGGGTGATCCATCGGATTGAACCAACCCAGGCATCCGTTGGCCCGCTGAAACCGTTCAATCCAGGATCCAGTACCAGCGCACCGGAAGAGCCATCGGACGATGAGGACGAACAGTTCATTGATGCAATGACATTCCCACCACAGGAGCCGTTCACCGTTCCAGTCCCCAGTAAAGAGGAACGGAGCAACGACCACCAACCTGTCAGCAATGTCGAAGCCACCGAAGCGGTTCCGCCTACAACCCAGGAACACGAAGTAACTGCTCCACCCTACAAATTGAGGCAGCGAGAACCAGTGAATTATCGCAAGCTACACATAGGAGCAATTACACAAGCTACAACTAACTTACTGACTAATAGGGACGACACTATACCGACTGACTGATTAACATATTCCTTTAGGACTCTTCAAGTCAACCAATTTAATTAGGACTCTTCAAGTCAACCAATTTAATTAGGACTCTTCAAGTCATCGAATTTAACTAGGTCTCTTCAAGATACACAAAACACTTGGACCCATCAGGTCAACTAATATTTCATGCTCTCTGACCCAAACCCGTTAATGATGGCCCAATTGAAATCACATGCACTTTTCCTAGGGCAGGGATGCTTGGCGCAATTCCTTGTATGTTTCAGGATGGCTCTATGGCAGTTGGGTAGAGCGGTAGGCAAGGAAGAACATACAGGAGCTGAAGAGGGCATTGGGCTTGGAAACCGCAGAGCCACTTGCGGCAGGGATTGTCGTTTCCTTACCTCCCACCAATGTCAACCCGCCAATCACTCCAAGTACCTCTTCCCAGTCGCAATCGTCGGAGAGGGGACCAGGAGAAGCAGGAGAGACCGTCATTGCCCACAGATCTCCGGTGGCATCTACCTCACGAGCCAGGTCCACCACACCGAGTCCGGTACCACGACGCTCACCCACGAGGCCAATCTCACCATTCCGTGAGTTGCCGTTGCAGCAACGCAGAGGAAGCCGCATTCCGCTACCACCATCATCTCAAAGCGACAGTGGGGAGGAACGCCCATTGCTGCCGACACCAGTACGAGAGCCACAGGTCTCAATTGAGGTCGGACCCAACTCACCCCGATTCATTCCCAAGATCGTTTTGAAGAGGTTCCAACCATCACAGGCGAAGCAGCACAAAAAGAAGCGAGCAAGGTGCCCAGTATGCAACAGGCGATGCACACAGTTGGTGGCCTTCCGGTGTTACGCCTGTAAGGAATTTTGGGAGAGGTTGAAGAGGGCGCATCGTAAAGGCAACGCATTAGCCACATGCGGCGAAGACCACAGCGCGGACCGGAGACCCGACCTTTGTGCGGGGTGTTGTCGGTACGAGTATGAGGTTGCCCTCAGGCGAACATACCCTTCCACACCATTGCCGATACCCAGCATTGTCGTTGACAATGCTGGCTTCCGGAACGACGGGGAATGTGAGCCGCAGCTCACAAGTTCTGTCATTCAAGCATCAGGACCCGGATAGAGGGAAGAGGACGGAAAGATCAGGAAAAGAACGGAAAAATTAGGAAAAAGACGGAAAGATTGAGAAAAGGAGGAAGGATCGGGAATCACACTTACTACAGGGATCGAGAGTCAAGCATATCACAGCGCCGGGTGGGGCCTCCCACCAGTGGGCTTCGAGGGAGCCACCAAGCGTGGAGGGGAGCGTATAAAAGGCTGCGCGCCGTCCCCCCACTTCATTCCTGCCTGCTCTCTGCTACCATCCCTTCAGTCACAGTTATAAGACTCCCACAGACATTAACTGCAACTGCCCCCTTTCGTTCTGCAATTTATTGCGCAACTTTAAAATTCAACATTGCTCTCTTATACCGAAAATCTCTTTTGAAGCCAACAGTCGTAGTAGTGATTCCCCTCTCCTGTTTGGTCGACCTCTGCATTCTTCTGACTACCCTTCTGGACAACTGAATACCTTGCATCACACCGGAACCCGCCTCAACGAGTTTCAGCAACGTGAGTGCGAACTGTTTTCCTTATTGGCCAATAATCATAGGTAGGGTTGAGACAGAGACTTATCCGAAATCTACCGTGATAGGCTTACCATTTTTCTGCATAGTTGCCTTTAAGCAGCTATTCGTAAAACATATTGTTGATTACACTAAAATAATCATCTTAATCTTGTCATACCAACCTCATACTTACCTTTTCTTTCGTATAAGATATTATCTGGGATTGAAAATAACCAACAACGAATTGCTTCTGTTTCAATTGATTTTATTTGTACCATTCAAAGTTGTACATTCATATGTTTGTTTTGCATTGCACCTTCGAGTTCATTATATTTCGCTGCAACGTATTTTCTTGAGTTCTTTGTCCAAGCAACACCTGAAATTTCTCAAAGTGGTAAATACTGAAGTCACAGTAATAGTAAAATATCATACCTTCACCCCTAGGCATTACATAGTTAAATTGCGCCACGTCGCATTGCAGTCCTTCTATTCTTTTTTGAGCAACGTGGTGAAGCCCCTTCAGGGAAGTGCTCCATTTTCAGGTTATACAAGAAACGCCTACCGCATCTGCCGCTTCCGCTCTACCGTTGCGCAACGAAGCTAAGTATAAATTTCATACCTAACTTTAAGTTGCAACCATTCACTTTTGTCATTTCCCCCCTCTCTTTTCCCTACACAACGTTATTTAGCCAATCCCCTTCAGGGTTGGCAGCTTACAAATTCATACGTAACTTTAGGCTTTCCAACGAATGATGAAGATGATGTTCCGTAGCAACGACTTGGTTGTAAGTGGAAATCATTAAAAACTAACTGTAACGCTTTTTCGTGACCGATTTTGTGACGCTTTTTCGTGACGGTTTTTCGTTCATGTGCCAAAGTGTTTCAATTGAATTCTTCATTTGAATTAAATAAATTGAAATTATCAATTTCTTCCTTATAGGGAAAAACAATAGATCATGGATATGTCCATTGTTGTAAGAGTAATTTGAAAATTAAAATTGTATCGCGTTGCATTTTTTGTGGCAAAAAAGTGTCGCGAAAAATTCCTTGACCTCTAGCCAAAAGACATATCTATGTCAAATAAAAAAAATTCAAACCAAAATCATTTGCTTTGTTTTTTTTTCAGAGTTTTTGTCGAGAGAAAACTCTGACGATGACCCGGGAGGAGTGAAAGATGCCAGGAAAGTCTACAAAGCCTGCATTAATCTTGGTAAACCCTATTTCCTTGAAGAAAAATTTGAAAATTACCATGGTTAAAAGATTGAAAAGATTAAATAACACTTCGTGGTGTTACTCCTCTCCATTACCACACTGTTGCCATAACGGCGTATTATGACTATTATTTTTAAAAACAAACGATGTTTTGTGCGTTTAGAGTCCCAAGAAGAAACGGGGGTGGAGTATTTGTGGAACTTGTTGGACCAGATAGGCCTACCGAGGAATCCATTCAACAAGACGTTCACGCCAAACCCCTGGGTGGAGACTTTGGCGAGAACGAGGCGCTACTTGGCCATGAACCTCTTCATAGGGGCTTGTAAGTACATTTTCACCCATTTTCGGTTCAGTATTGCTCAAAATAATGGTTTAATTTTTTCATATTTTGGAATGGCTACTATCGGGAATTTACAAATTTATTTCAGGTTCCCAGAGTTTACCATTTAGTGCGATTTTATTTCAAACTTATGAACTCTCCTTGTACCTAACATACCATCATACATTCTGGACAATTTCGAAGTGCAGGGTGAAGCGCAGAAGACAGATGGATTACAAAATGGGAAAAACACAAATTTGTGAAAAATTGCCGAACTTTATTTTTTCCTTATTTGTTTGTATTGGAAATTTAGATTAATAAGGTTTTGTGAGGATATCTGGTTAACGGGAGCCCTCACTCTGAAACACTGAAGAAGCCTACTTCGAGAACGGCAACTCAACCTTCCGCGACGTTTCTTATTACATATTATGTCAAATTTCGGTTCGGTCGCACACAATTTTTTTTTTACCCCATAATTTGTAAATAGACTCAATTCCGGAAATTTCAAAAAAAATTCTAAATCCGATGAGTAGAAGTGCTCTAAATTTGGGTTAGAACCTAGGGAGTCACTAGTGCTGAGGAGCGCTCGGAAGCCTGGTTCCGTTTCCATTTGATTGAGAGAAGAACTTGGCTGAAGTTCGGCAGACTGATCAACTGACATAAAAATACTTCCCTTGAATACTTTCTTCCTTTTTCTAAAAATCCGCGTCGATCTCGGCATTTTTGACTGAAAACTTCAACACGAAACACGACGAGACACAACACGAACGAGACGAGATGTATTCTATGTATTATGCTAAACGATGTATTCTATTCGATATATATCGATGTTGAACTATCGAGTTGATACCGCAATTCCGTTGGTTGGAAACAGCCAGGAGCGGTCATTCAAATTTCGATAAACCTGACCGCCCTCGTCCACGCGTTTTTGATTCAAACCGCTCTCCTGTAAAATTACGTTTTGAGCTTATTTGTTCCTTTTTCTCAGGAACTATTCATCCGATTGGAACCAAATTTTTACAGGATGTTCTTCTAGTATGTACCTATAATTATGATGGAGGGTTTTGCCGAATAACGCTATGGAGCCTAAATATGAGTGTGTGAAAATTCAAAATATCGCTAAAAATGTAAAACACTTAAGTATAACTTTTTTTTGTGAACTTTGTTGATCAACTTTGCTTCACTAAGTATACTGATGGTGCTGTCAAAATTTCAGACCGATAGCTTGAGTATTCTGAAAGAAAAAGGAACATTTATATCAAAAAATTAGGTTTAGAAGAGCTCAAGTTTGGAATTGTAACCTTTTTTCTGAAGGTCTGACTGTGTTCAGATTTTTACCATTCAACCAGAATATATCGAAGATTAGTCTCTTAAAATTTCATCAAAATCGGACGAACCATTGAACAAATATCGCAAAAAAACCAAAATTGCTGCCGTAGCGCGGAAATGACATATGTGTCCCCTTAAGTTAACTTGTTATTTCACCTACTCCGGTAAAATGAGATGGTGAGGAATAATTAAAAAACTGTAATTGGTCGAATAAGTTAGGTAAATATAATGATGTGATTAGTTTTTGTGGCAGTGTGAAATTCACACCGAGCGATTCCAATGACCACCCTAGAGATCGATTCCTTTCCAGGGTCAAGAACGATATTATCGACTGGTATGCAAAACCGTAAACAATATCAAAAGTGAGGATGAGGGCTAATCAAATCCTGCACATGGAACCGTTAATAGATAAGGGTAGTGGTAGATAGGAGGAAAAGCCAGGCCCGATGAGGAAAATTAAGGAGAGAGAGAGAGATAAGGTAGGATGGTTGTCGAAGTAATCAAGCCAAGTGTTCGATTGGAGGACTGCACGGTTGGTGCCAAACATTCAGACGTGGATGGAAAGAAAACATGGAGAAGTGAACTTACTTCCTTACGCAGTTCTTTACGGGACTGTTTTATGCCTACCTTCATAAAATAGGAAAGGTATCTGTACATGGTTGTATGTTGTATGTACATGGTTTACATTGCCAGAACAAAGAAGATGATGATGTGCTCCACACCTTCTTCAAATGCACCAAATGGGCACGTGAAAGAAATCAGCTGATGGCAGACCTGGAGATAGCTCCCCAGAATTCAACACCAGAGGCTGTTGTCAGCAGGATGCTGGAAGGTGAAGGGAGCTGGACTGCTGTGGCAGAATACACGGAGATCATCCTGACAAGGAAGATGCTCTTAGAACGAGAAAGAGAAGGGAGGGAGCATTTGGTCCGCCCCAGGACTCAGCCCGAAGTAATGTGCTAAACGGTTCCGGGCTGAGCTCCAACATGGGGGGGGGGAAAAGGAGGTGTTTTTTTAGTGGGTTTGAATCCCACATAACCTGGAGGACGCGGACCCTTCCAGGTACCTATCTTACGAGATCCAACTCCACCTATGGATCTTAAAGATTTTCTCACCTGCCTGCCGAAAAAAAAAGTGTTCGATTGGAATGAATGAGGTGGATCCTTGAGTTGGAATTATAATATATACTCAGGGATGGGTAGGAGGAGGGTGGAGGCCTGGTTTCTTACGCCTACTCCACTTGCTTTGCACTCAACTCGAGCATCCACCTTCTCCCTTTTATTGGTTATTAATGTCCATAATGAACCTTTAAAATCAAGCTAGAAATTGTTTTTAACTCACTCTCAAAATTAAATTTAAATTAAATTTTGAGGGTTTTTAATAAATTTTTCTGCTTCAATTCTAAACGTTCATTATTTACATTAATAAACCAATTTTGATAGTTTACATTTCAAGGTACGTAGAATTCGAAAATCAAATTTAAAACGTTACAAATTATTACATGAAGGTTCATTATTTTACTCCATAGATCACCCATCTGCGTATAACGTGGCTAATACCTACTAGCAATAACATCTTTAGCTGCACAATCCCTGAAAATGTTGTCAATTAGGGTGAAAAATGTAGAAGTTATGGCTTTTACAATGTTTTTATGTTTGTCCATGCGCAGAGGCTACCAACGATCCGGGGCGATGATGTTCATAGGGAACCATCAACACGCCAATTTGCACAATTCCTGAAAATTTCATCGAAATCGGACAATAACGTCTTATAGTTTTGCCAGTTACACGGAGTTCATGACGGACAAAAATGTTCAAGAAGGTCTAAAACGTAAAACGCAAGTAGAAATTTTGATTTTGGAGAACGTTTTTTTTTTTCAACCATGAAAAGTGAAAACATTCCTTGTCTTAGTAGACTCGGCAGTAATTAAAAGTTAGGTAATTTTTTCATTAATTTGTGTTTTTTCCTATTTTGTAATCAACCTGTCTTATGTAGGTACCTAGGTACTTTCGCATTCATTACAAACAACCAAGAAAGATATGAATGAAGCGTTTCTCTTGTCAAAGCTGTCCAATCAGCTGTCAAATTCCTGGTGAAATGTGGGAAGAGGGTTTCTGATCCTCCCCCCCCCCCTCACCCTCTCACTTGGAATAATTTTGGATTGGCCTCTATGTGTACTGTTGGTCGAATTCTGACATCCCTCGTTCTAATTATACTTAATTCCACAGCCGTTATGCCGTCCATTGCAAACAGCACCCTCAATCAACTGACGCTTTCCACGCCAGATACCGACGACGCACTTCCAGGGTAAACCCTCCTGATTATTAATATGAAAATAATTTCCTCAAACTTTATACTCGTTTATGAGGCACTGAATTCTTCAACAAAGTAAATCAATGGGGGTGCGCCTGATTTTTTTTTAATTCTTATTTTTAAATTTTAATTAAAAGTAGACCTCATTCTGAGAATTTTGGCACCAGCCGTTCTCTTTTTTGATGAGTAGACCTTTTTCTATGATTTTTCAAAGTTTCGAATGTTTATGACGTCACGCATCCCCTCCCACCTGGGCCGGACCCCCCCCCCCCCCCCCACCAACTGTGACTTCATAAACATTCGAAACTTTGAAAAATCATAGAAAAAGGTCTTCTCACGATATAAGGTTGCGGTTGGTGTCAAAATTCTCAGAGTGATCTAATTTAGATTAAAAATAATAATAAACAAATTTTCCGACCCAAGCGCACACACTATTTTGGTAA
This sequence comes from Apolygus lucorum, assembly GCA_009739505.2. Classification (NCBI taxonomy): domain Eukaryota; kingdom Metazoa; phylum Arthropoda; class Insecta; order Hemiptera; family Miridae; genus Apolygus; species Apolygus lucorum. Next base: position 48,755,113 of record CM019178.2, on the reverse strand, counting down.
AATCAAGCGGTGACTGTACATTATGAAGAATTTCATTTGTGCTACAAAATTATGTCCCTATAATGATAGAATTTCTCCGGGGTTGATGCAGGATAGCCCATAGGCAATCCCCTATGAATTTCAATATCGACGAACCAATATGATTATGCTGGATTATCAATTTCAACTTTATAATGACCAGTTTTACTCAGAATAGTGTTCAAGTGCCTAGACTATCGATCAAAATCGTCTATAATATAAGCAAGATGATTCTAGGAAGAACTCTCAACACTCTTCAATTTACTCCAAAACTTTCCACATTAAATTCTTAATACTTAATAAATTTGATATGATTTTTTTATTTTTTATTTTTTTATACACAGCTTTATTTGCTCAAACAATGCGTAAACCAAAATCAGCAACAACAACAACAGTAACAACATAACCAAAACAAGCAGCCATAACGGTGATGTTTCTATGTAGGGAGTTCACTGTCAAATTTTGATGTCGATGTCTGTTGAATTTTGAATTTACTATTTTAAGATTTGATATAATATTAAGAATTTGATATAATATTCATTAACCCTGTACTTGGCAAAAGTACCCCATGACGATTCTTTACAATTTTCCCTCCTAAAGTGTACTTTAGGCCCTCCAAAATCATGGTAAATTGACAAAGCTTCTAAAATATTCAAATTTTAGCAGGTTTTGAACACATGTGGTATAGTAAGTTCGTATGTCGTACACTTCCGAGTCACCGATGAATGAGAATTGTTATTAAATAAAATGTATTTCATTCTATTTCAATCAGAATAAAACTTGAAGAGAAAAGAATCTATAAAATAAAATGATATGAGAATCGCTAGTAATTATACTTTCTCACTTGCTGCAAGCACCAATTAGATAAAGTAGTAAACGTGAATATACATAAATACAACTATGCAGTCTCAATCGAAGACGTAACGAGTTTATCTAAAATTTTGGCTGTTTTCCTATGGCGATTTGTTTCATTTTTTCCCTTAAAATGTACCCTTGGCCCTCTAAATACATGGTAAAACTGAAAAAGCGAAGTATAGGGTTAAATCCTAAGAATTCTGTCGCTCATTCAATGTTGCCGGATGTTTCAAATATAGAGATCATGCAATGGTCCGTTATAAGTTAGTTTCCTCGTTCATCGGGTCAGTATATCCCTAAATTGCAGGCGCTCAAACTTTAAAAGTTTTACCTGAATTTTAAATGTTCACTTTCGAAATTTCATTAGTACATCAGTGTAGGGAATTGAAAAACTAAAAGATTGCCGCTGGAATCATCAAAATCGAACAATAATTGCCAGAGAAATTTGGGTAAACCCAAACTGAATATACGGTCTTACCACAATTTCTCTGGCAATTATTGTTCGATTTTGATGATTCCAGTGGCAATCTTTTAGTTTTTCAGTTCCCTACACTGATGCACTAATGAATTTAAAAATCCTTGAACATTTCAAATATAGGTACAACTTTTCAAGTTTGAGTCCCTGCAATTTAGGGAAATACTGACCCGGAACGAGGAACAAACGGCGACCGACTGACGACCCCCGTCGTCGATTGAGTTGCGCATTTTTCACGTAACGAAAGAAAACCACCAAAATCAACAACCTCAAATGTGAATTTATTAATTAAAAATCAGCGAATGAATCGCAATAAAATTAAAATAATTAGCACGATGGAGGTGCGACCTATTTGGTGCGATAGTACTTCGAGGAATGAGGTAGGAAATGGAAGGAAAAAGGATTGCCTCAAAACTCTTTTCAATACGTTTCGAAAAAGTTGGGTTCAACCAGTGACTTGATCAAGCACAAAGGCTTTTGATGTTATTGATGAGTTTTTTACAGGACTCATCTAATGTAAAAGCAGGCTTCTTAGGGGTTTGTAGCTCTCTATACTGCCGTCCTTAGCAAGAAGGGCGCATCTCTGAAAATCAAGATTTTCAGTACAAGCACTTTTCGTCTTTTAAGTTTCGCGTCCAGTTAATTATACTTCTACACCATTTTCGGGACATCATACGGTAGGTCCAATGATTGGACTCCAATCATTCTCCAACTTATCACGTCCTTTTTTCATGGGAATTCACGTCATAATCAATTTAGAGGAGATACGCCCTTTCCGCTTAGTAAATTAGGGTGATATTCGAGATATACGCCTTTTTTGTTAAGCATTCCAAGCACTTCAAGCGGTTTCCAGGCAGATTTTAGCCGGGGTTTTCAACATGATTCGTTAGTTTTTTCTACACTACGTACTTCTTTTTTACGCAGATTATTAAATTTAATCGTATGGAAAAGTTCGGTGACGAGCCTCCAGCCCAGTTTGTTTGGTGACTTATCACCCTACGAGATCCGGCTTTTCCGCTAAGCATTTTGGTTGCCACGAACATATTTCGTATTTTTGCTAAGCAAAAAAGCCGTATCTCAGGAGATGCGGCTTTCTTGCTTAGTAGAGAAAGGAATTAGGCATGATATCCGCCTTTTAGGCTTAGGAAAAACAATATACGCCTAAGGATTTCAAGAAATTTCAGAGATACGCCCTTTTTTACTAGCGTTTTTGTGTACCTTTTCGTACCCATAGGTACATGAATGAGGTACCATAAGGTGCAGAAGACTCCAAAGATTCTAGATATGCAAAAACCTGAAAATCGCCAAAATCCGAGATACGCCCTTCTTGCTAAGGAAGGCAGTATATTTAGCCAAGAAATCATTGCACAGCCAATCCATTTGCGATTTTCAAGCGCCTTGCGCCTCCACCAAGTATGTTACTTTCCCTAAGGTATTGTAATAGTACATACTTGCTTGGATATTTCGGAGTAAGCAATATGATATTTAGGGAATTTCAACAGTATGTTTATGCAGCTGGTAGATTTGAAAATGAATACTGGTTGAAAAGAGTGAGTTTTTTTTATATTCTTTAATGCACCAAGTATAACTTATTAACAATATTATTATGAAAACATGGACGTATATTCAAAACTTAGATACATCACTGAGTTTTGTTGATTATGGTGGTTGTTTCACTTCACTGCTTCACAAGTAAGCTAGGTCAAGTGGTTTGGTACGCTTCAATCTTCTGATGATGTCACTTGTATCAAGGAATTAGACAGCTTCCTCGTTGATGTGACATCTTAGCCGCTGTAGGTGTCTCACAGCTTGTCGCTTTATAGCATCGTTTATTGTTTCGATCCGAAGCTCATGATGGAGACGTTCGTTTCGAAAGTACCAAGGTGCATTGACCACCGTTCTTAGCACATTGTTCTGGAATCTTTGGATGATGTCTCGATTTGACTGAGCCGTACAGCCCCAAAGCTGAGCTCCATATGTCCAGACTGGTTTAAGGACTTGGTTGCACAATGTGAGCTTGTTCTGGATTGACAACTTCGACCGTCTCCCCATTAGCCAATGCATCTTTTTGAATTTTGGAAGGAGCTCACCCTTCTCTTTTTTTGACATGGGCTTTCCATCTAAGTTTGGCGTCTAGTGTCATGCCTAGGTATTTGGCTTCATTGGCATTCGGAATAACTTTTCCCATGAAATGTACCGGAATATACTCGATTCTCTTGTTAGTGAAATCGACATGTACCGACTTAGTTTCATTTATTTTGATTCTCCATTTTCCTGTCCACTTTTGTATGGTGGATATTGTTCGATTTAACTTGTTGGTGGATTCAGTGTTACATTCTCCGACTGCCAAAATCGCTGTATCATCTCCGAAGGTGGCTGTGGTGTTCATTCCAATTTCTGGGAGATCACTGGTATAAAGGACATACAAGAGCGGTCCAAGAACACTCCCTTGTGGGACTCCTGCATTGATTAGCTTTGGATCTGAGTAGGCGTCTTCTTGCTTTATTCTGAAGTGGAGATTGTTGAGATAAGACTGAAGCAACTCAGCATACTTTATTGGTAGATTTTTGCACAGCTTGTAGTTGAGTCCCTCATGCCAAACGCTTGAGCGACGTCAAGGAAGACGGCTGTGCAGACTTTCTTTTCCTCAAGGGCTTGTTCAATTATATGTGTTATTCTATGGACTTGATCGATCGCGGAATGTTTCTGTCGAAAGCCAAACTGGTGCCTTGGAAACAGCCTACGTTCTTCGATTATGGGTACTACCTAGTCGCTTGTGGATTAGTTTTTCAAATAATTTTGATAATACTGGTAGAAGTGAGATTAGTCTGTACGAACTTGGCTCCGTGGGAGGCTTTCCAGGTTTAGGAACCATTGAAAGGAGTGAGTGACAGGAGAAGTAGAAACTTGGAGTGAATCAGAAGTCACTGGTTATAGTTGCTTTCTGTAGGGTCCAGATAATAGAAGCGCACTTGGAACATGCTTTTTATATTATGGGTGTGACCCCAGTAACCACAGCAATATCTCATTAAAAAATTAAAAAAATAAAAAACAACCGTAAGCTATGGGAAATTACGATGGACATATTAACCACCAAATTATAGCACACTAACATGTATTGAAAATAATAAACACTAATTTGCAGGAATTTTGAGGATTTTCGAATTTTGAGAACCAGTATGAAAAAAAGTCATCTGAGAAACATCCGGGGATCACAGTCCTCGTCAGATTTTTGGGTTGTTTACTCTTCAATGAAACGAGTTACCCCTCCACGACGAGTTCAATATTTGGATGGGCATTGAGAACCTTGCATGATGGAGATGAATGTGGCCACCGTTGACCGCTCCTTTGGATTACAGAGGATGAGAGAGTGACCTGGAGGGCTGTCCGCATCCTGATTGCATACAAAGTTTTGATGTCATAGGTATTAATAAGCACTTTTCAAGCTATAAACACTATTTTTTCAATTGATTCCAAAGGTGGAACTGGGAAAGGAGAAAATTCTACTCAGAGCTCAAAAAGAAGATGTCAGAAGATGAAGAGGACGAAGACGGAAATGACGCGACGGCGGTGTCTTGGGTCAAGTACGGGAGCAGGCTAATCAGCTACCTGGTAGAAGAGACCGGCGATCAGGTTGAAGAATCAGATTTCCTGATAGCTAGTGACACCATTCTTCAGATCATCAGGAACATTTCTGCCGTAAGTTGTACTTCTTTAATCGGGAGCAAAATCCAAAATCTTTGGACTTGCTCATCCAAGTGGTTCTGAATTTTCTGAATCTCAAGAAGAGATTGTACCATTGGGCCATTGGACCCCTACCATAGTAGGCAATAGGCATCCATTGATAGGTAGTTTTGTTTCCTAATATCAAAGCTTGGCTTCATTTAGTAGCCTTAAAATTTAAGGCCCATTTAATGAGACCCAAAATATTAAAAATCGGGGATTTTTGTAATTATAATCAGTAGGTACTTTCCCATTCCGTATATTCGTATTTTCCACATTTAAATAATTAGTTCATGCAAGTGAATTGATTTCCAGCCATCAACACCGTAAGTTATAAATCAGACGTAATCTCTCTGCATTTGGCAATTTAAAACGGCTTCCATTTTTGAAAGACGTATGCTTTGGAATGGCAGAGAGAATTCACGAATGATGATTTGAACAAGTTTGACAAAGGAAATGTTTTTTTGTCGTTTAAATTTTAAATACTTTTTGAAACTCTCTGAAATGCTTTTTGTAATGCCTACTCTGGTTAACCCCATTTTCTGGGTTCAGTTGCTGCACAGAGTACTGGAAATAAGTTAACAGAGGAGAAAGCTGTTGTTAAAATGGAGTGCAAGCATTTTTGAGGCTGCCTCAGTTGCGCCATCTACATTCAGCTAAAGAACTACTATAGAAACTGAAGTGGTGGGGGGAGGCCACCCTCTCTTCATGTTCTTTTTCTTCGCTGAATCGTCCCTCGAACTTTGATCAAATCGTTGGTGAAAATGGCCCTAGAGGGGCAGGAGCGTAGGATTGAAGTAGAGGTAGCACAGATACTGTCGGTAATTTCGAGCCAGAAGAATTGCAGCATAGCAAGCCTGAAATCAAACAGCATACGAAAATTTTGTATTTTACAAGTATTTTTCAGAATTTTACTGCCGCTGGTACTTTCATGTCAAACTTCCATGTTTCCATGGACTACTACTATGGTCTACATCCATATTTGAACTTGAATTCCTTCTTCCATGTTAGTAGGTAGCTCTCATGGATTATAGGTCCATGGTAGCTCTAGCGTAGGTGGTACACCATGCTACATGCCTCCCAAGGCTCTAGCATCCATGGTGGGAGAAGGTTGTAACTTTACAATGCTGTTTGGTTGCAGAAAAACAAGTGTTTGGTTTGGTTCATCTTTGATCTTTCCAGCTTTGGAGCTTTGTGTACTCTTCTACTTCAAGCTGCAACAACCTGTAGTTGTCCTGTACTACAGATTCTTGCTTATGTTTATTGCTGAATTTGCACGTTAAATTTCTCAGTCCTTACCAAGATGGTAGTTTTTTTGTTTCGAACGTGGAATAGTGCAATTGTGTGACTTAGATGTAGGCTAGTTCACGTTTCATAAAATTAGGAATACCTATCGAGATTCTCTTCAAATGTCCAGATCAACTAAAATGAAAGATAGAGGTTCGTATGTGTTTATTTTTGGCAGGTTTCACAAGGTATTGAATGTCGGGTACCTAAATAGTAGTTGTCGTAAGGTAGGCGGGGGCAAGTTCCCGCACCTCTCGTATTAAAATGTCAAATAATATTTCTCAGAAAATTTCGCTCATTCACCCCTACATAATGCTACACAAATAGGAAATTTTATTTTTGCTATTGATTAAGTAGTATTATTAACCGTGGATTTGGATACAGTAGGTAGTTACATTCTTTCTTGATGATCCGAGAAGTGAGAGAACACTCATCAGTCAATGAGCAACTCATTAGTAACTCGAGCTCCAGTTTGTGTAACGCAAGATAACTTTGACAAGATAAATGTGTTCCAACTGCGCCGTCGAACTTTCGACAGAAGGTTGTGAACTGCGGTCCTACTGCTGTCCATTTGCTAAGATTGGAGTTTTTAAACCGTCACGATTGCTCTAAGTAGAGACGATAGTATGCCTCACAGGTATACAACCTGTAACCCTAGGATGACACGCCGGGGTCATTCGTGACCCCACGATTTACATTTGGCCGTGTATCTATAAAAAAAAAATTTCTTCGAACAGGGATATTTTCTAAATAAAGTTGGAACTCCTTCTGAGCCCCTTTGTCAGTGGTTAAGGTCAGTCACTCGCTAGAGTTCGTGCAGTTAACTTGCAAATTGACTTTTTTTTGTGTGGGGGACTATTTGATCCCAGTGTGACTTTCGATTCTTTCATTTGCCTTTTAAATTTTGGGGTCAGAATTGACCCCAGTGTGCCGTTTTTGTATGCAAAAAATAGGTGTGCCAAGATTTATACTGTAAGTCGGGGGCAGAGGGAACCTCCGACCAGACCTCTTTCTCCGAGCCCCTTGACGAGGAGGAGGAGCAAGGAACATCGGGGCAGCTCGGCTAACTTCGGCTAGCCTCGGCTTCCCCCATCCACAGCCGCCTATTAACTTACCAATACCGCTCCCCTCCAGTCAGTCGTCTACTTGCACTTGACTCGAGAGGTTGCTCACCAGGCCGTCGTTTTTTTGCCACAGTGGTGTAGCGTTTGTAGCAGTTTGACTCAGTTTCGTCGTACCTAAAGTCACGATAGGTACGCCGCCCTTACCTTCCTTCTTCGCCTGCAACTCCCTTCGGGCTTGCGGATCTTCTCCTTGGACTTGCCTACTACAGTGGACCAGGCGCCTCACATCGGTACTCGAAGTGCCGCCCCGAGACGACCCCTAGACCTCAAAGCAGTACGGTAAACTCCATACCCATATATTTCCAATTGCTATGTTTCATGCCAGGCAATATCGTCGTATTTCAGTGGGATACACATATCTAAAGTAACGTCTAGTACGCATTGTCAATCGCATATTATATTCAAGCGACGTTGTATCATTCGCAATAACTTCAGTAATAATTAGGTACTTTCAGTACGAATCGCATATATTACTTTGAATTAGGTACATTCGGTACAACAACTTATAACATTTCTTTATGCATCATTTTGTCTTTGGTACATTCAGTACCTACGCATCATTTATAACGCAATTTCACATATTATTTGACATCAGGTACGTTCAGTACACGTAACATAAATACTTTTCTTTCATGGGTACAAACGGTACACTTATTTTTGTACAACGTATATTTGCAATTACCTTTAGCACACCTATTGTGCACGATTTCTTGTCAAGCACTCATTTCGGTACTAACGTATTTTCATTCTTTTATTTGCAAACTTAGTCATTTTCGACGTGATATTATCTTAAGAGGTACGCGTATCGTACCAGTATTTTTGCAATTCCTTATATTGAAATACCTATACCAAATCTGGTCATATATTAGGTGAAGTACGAATAACGCATTTATTTTGATATATCTTTATTTTCGCCAAATACAATTATTATCAGTAACTTGTACATTGAGTTGTCTACAGTTCTTGCCCCCAATCACCCAGGTTGTCTCAGGTGCTAGGAATATCGGAGATACTCCTAGTACCATTTTGTTAGTTCTTTAGGTTTTCATTACGCTACCATTGGCTCCTTCTGAGCATTCTGACTTATTCAGGGCAACACCCTAATAACTCCGAGAACCTAAAGTCAAAAAACTTACAAAATTGGTGGCAGCGGTTAGGATTCTTGTGTAGGTACGCCACACAGAACCCAGAAAAGAGACACTTGGTGGTTGGTAGCGAAAACGGTACACGCTCAACAAAGGTTTTAGAAGAGTGTGTACAAACGGTACGCATTCCACACGAATTTTTGACAAGGATTGTACGGTCGGAGTCGCTGGGTTCATCAACCTACCGACGCAGGTACAAAACAAGAGCTTAGGTCGGTACGGATTTTCTTAACCCCAGACACAATGGCGACCTCAGGATCGGTAAGGGACCCGACCGCCGAAATGTTTTCGCAGTTAGGGACACTTCTCAAAACCTTCAACGACCTGCACGTGGAAAAGGACCAGCGGGGGGGGAATAATCTCGACATTCCGAGGTCAATGTTCTTGGAGTTGGACCCCTGGGACCCCGATGAAGTTGGAGCGATATCGGTATCTTCCTATTTCCGATTGTTTGAGTATGTCACGGGTACCCTTGACCAACAAAAACAGGTACGACTGTTACGCTCAAAGGTGAGAGGTACAGCTAAGCAGTTTATGATAGACAATATGGGTTCATATGAAGGAGAGAACCCATACCTTCACATGAAGCAGGCTATGGTACAGTGGTACGAACGGGACAACCCCGGAAAAGCAGCAGCTTCATTATGGACTTTGAAAAAACAGCCGAACGAGACGTTGCGACAATTCGCTGAAAAGGTTCGACAACTGGCACAAGTAGCGGTACAAGAAGAGGGTGCTGAACTGAACGCGGCTCAAAAGGTACAATGGGTACGACGGAAGGTACTAAAGGCTTTCGTTAGAGGAGTCGGAAAAGAACTAGGCTCCCACCTATTAAGTACCGAACCAACAACCATCGAAGCGGCCCTGAAACGCGCGGAAGAATTAGAAGAGACGCTGGGAGAACGAGATGAGGTGGAAGTACGCTGGGACTTGTCTGCGGTGCAACAAGGAGAACGAAAGTGCTACGCCTGCGGCGCCTTTGGACACTTCGCGGCTCGATGTACATCACGCGGTACCAATGGTACGAACGTCGCAGTGCCAGCACCAAAAGTTACTAACCGCCCAAACCCCAGGTACCCGTGCATGTTTGTGCGGATATGCTACACTTCCCCGTTGATTGTCCTAGTAACCCTCAAAAGACTATTTTCTGTGACTATTGTGGGGTACGCGAGCACCTTGAGAAAGACTGCCATAAGAAGAAGTTACTCACACCCGTTTCACCTCCTCAGGGTACGAATATGAAGTTTGCCCCTTCGGAGCAACAGTTGGTACCAGCCTCTCGTGAAGTGGGGCATATTACCATCATCGAGAAGCCCATGAATCGAACGCTACGCATCAACGCTACGCTGAACAACGAGTCTCGCTCGTTGATTTTGGATACGGGCGCCGCCGTGTCGGTACTGACAACTCCGGTACGCGGTACTCCAATTTTTCCAACCGACGCTACAGCGTGGGGCGCGGACGGGTACCCTTTGAAATTCCGGGGCGAGCAGACGGTACAAGTGAACCTGAGGGGGGTTACGTTCGACCACACGTTTTTGATATTCGAGCGGGAAGGAGCCGGCTTGGACCTGTTGGGAATGGACATCATGAAAAAGGTACCCATGGTAATACGAGCGGATCGACACGAGGTGACTCTTCTGATGAAGAACGAACGGGACACAGTGCCGGTGGCGGGAGTACGAACAACAACCCTGACACCCAACCAGCCTGGCGTTGAAGTAATCACCACCGAAGGTACAGAGGTACTCAACACCAGCGGTACGGAGGTACTCAACACCGAAGGTACAGAGGTACTCAACACCAGAGGTACGGAGGTACTCAACACCAGAGGTACAGAGGTACTCAACACCAGTGGTACGGAGGTACTCGATGCAAGTGGTACGGAGGTACTCACCCCCTATGGTACTGAGGTACGCAACACCAAAGGTACAAAGGTACTAGATACGAGTGGTACAGAGGTACTCGACACAAGTGGTACGGAGGTACCTGAAATGAACAGTATAGCGGTACCCCACCTATGTGATACGAAGGTCTGTACGATGGTACCCACAGTCTCTCCCAGTTCACCAACAACAGCGGAACCCTCAACGATCAAAGATCAGGACCCGGCCGATGAAGATGATCGAGAGCTTACGCCGGCAGAGAGATGGACCGCAACTGAACAAGAGATAGTTGAACAATTGAGACAAAAATGCACAAATGCGCCCAAAGAAGCCGTAGATCGACTACCACACATCTTGGGGGAATATAGTCAAGTGTTCCAGAAACCAAGCGGCGAAGGATGCAAATTGGACGTTGCACATCGGATCGAAACGGGCGATAAATTACCCGTAAACGTACGACCCTACCCTATACCCCATGCGTTGAAAAATGGAATCAAGGAACAGTTTATGAGCATGCTAGCTGACGAAGTAATTCGACCCTCGAGTAGCCTGTGGAACGCACCGGTGGTGTTAGTCAAAAGAAAGACCCCAGTTGGCGACCCGAAAAAGTGGAGGTTTTGCGCCGACTATGGAGAAATCAACCATGTGACGGGACGGGACGCATACCCCTTATCAAAACTGCAAAGTGCGGACAGTCAAAGACCTCGAATACATGCCAATAGTTTGGACGCTGGAGGATAAAAAAAAAAAAAAAAAAAAAAAAAAAAAAAAAAAAAAAAAAAATTTATTATTAAACTATTGATATATGTTATGACTATGTACTTGCCTGTAAGAGATGAATTTATAGGAACTACGTCGAAACAATGTAACTAATCTAACTTAACTTAACTTAACTATTGATAGGACATATGTGTACTCACCTGAAATATTGCGGAACTGGAGATGTTGTGTAGCTTTTGGTAGTATTGTGTCATGGATTTACTAATGTCAATGCTGTTGCTAAATGAGGATACTTACTGTTACAGAAGAAGTGGTCACCATACAATCATGGCCATGGAACCGGAGCGCATCAATGAAATAGATGGGCCGCCAGCTGCAGAACACGCAACTGTGAAGCGGATCAGAGAGATCTATCACAAACGATCCAAAGAACTCTTCGAAGACCAGGAGTGCCATGTGAACACCAATCAGGCACAGGAACAAGAGGCACTTCGGACGATCGAGGCAGCCGCCTTCATGGTGGAAGCGGCGTCACAGACTCGCAATGGCTATGCGATACACGGGGCTCTCCAAGGTAGCCAAGCACACCTTGACCATGTAGCAGCCTTATTGCCAGCTTGGAGACATCTACGCAACGCTTATAGGAGCCTGGAGCAGCAGTTGGAGTTGGAGAGGTCGGCACGTCGAACAGCCCATGACGAGATTGACAAACTGACCAAGGATAAGAAGCAGCTGCAGAAACAACTCGATGCTCTCAGACCCTACGTAAAATTGGCGCGACTGGAGGACAGCGACGAGGAACCAGCGAGGACAGTTGTAGCCACCCGGAAAAAGCCACGTCAGGCCATCATAAGTGACGAGGAAGACTCTGACGATGATGTTGCCCAGCAACATGAACATGATGCTCCAGAAGGAAGTCTGACACCATTGACGTCCTCCCTCACACCAGAAGTTATCTTGACGGAAGAGCCAGCAGTTTCGCCACTCACCATCAAACTGGTATCATGCCCGGTGTGTGAGGCAAGGGTCAAACGACTTACAGCATTCAGATGTCTTTCCTGCAAACAATTCTGGACCAGACTGATAAAAAAGTACCGGGAAGGTACGCTGCATACCGCCTGCGCTGAACCACATCCTGTACCTGTCCTGGGATGCATCCACTGCCGTCGACGCAAATACGAGGCCGTGATGCAGCAGCTACGACCAAACAAACCAATCGGCATACCCCGTACCTCGGATGAAGATTTGACCGCCGAGGACGGCGGCTTCCAGGGGAGGGAAGAGTGTAAGTCGGGGGCAGAGGGAACCTCCGACCAGACCTCTTTCTCCGAGCCCCTTGACGAGGAGGAGGAGCAAGGAACATCGGGGCAGCTCGGCTAACTTCGGCTAGCCTCGGCTTCCCCCATCCACAGCCGCCTATTAACTTACCAACAACCGCTCCCCTCCAGTCAGTCGTCTACTTGCACTTGACTCGAGAGGTTGCTCACCAGGCCGTCGTTTTTTTGCCACAGTGGTGTAGCGTTTGTAGCAGTTTGACTCAGTTTCGTCGTACCTAAAGTCACGATAGGTACGCCGCCCTTACCTTCCTTCTTCGCCTGCAACTCCCTTCGGGCTTGCGGATCTTCTCCTTGGACTTGCCTACTACAGTGGACCAGGCGCCTCACATCTGTACTCGAAGTGCCGCCCCGAGACGACCCCTAGACCTCAAAGCAGTACGGTAAACTCCATACCCATATATTTCCAATTGCTATGTTTCATGCCAGGCAATATCGTCGTATTTCAGTGGGATACACATATCTAAAGTAACGTCTAGTACGCATTGTCAATCGCATATTATATTCAAGCGACGTTGTATCATTCGCAATAACTTCAGTAATAATTAGGTACTTTCAGTACGAATCGCATATATTACTTTGAATTAGGTACATTCGGTACAACAACTTATAACATTTCTTTATGCATCATTTTGTCTTTGGTACATTCAGTACGCATCATTTATAACGCAATTTCACATATTATTTGACATCAGGTACGTTCAGTACACGTAACATAAATACTTTTCTTTCATGGGTACAAACGGTACACTTATTTTTGTACAACGTATATTTGCAATTACCTTTAGCACACCTATTGTGCACGATTTCTTGTCAAGCACTCATTTCGGTACTAACGTATTTTCATTCTTTTATTTGCAAACTTAGTCATTTTCGACGTGATATTATCTTAAGAGGTACGCGTATCGTACCAGTATTTTTGCAATTCCTTATATTGAAATACCTATACCAAATCTGGTCATATATTAGGTGAAGTACGAATAACGCATTTATTTTGATATATCTTTATTTTCGCCAAATACAATTATTATCAGTAACTTGTACATTGAGTTGTCTACAGTTCTTGCCCCCAATCACCCAGGTTGTCTCAGGTGCTAGGAATATCGGAGATACTCCTAGTACCATTTTGTTAGTTCTTTAGGTTTTCATTACGCTACCATTGGCTCCTTCTGAGCATTCTGACTTATTCAGGGCAACACCCTAATAACTCCGAGAACCTAAAGTCAAAAAACTTACAATACATACGTATATTGATTTCTAAATTTCTTGTTTTTCCATTTACCGTGAGAAGCCCCTACTTTGAGCCAAAGCAAGTATACTATAAAAATTCACAATAATACAGGAGTGATAATACAATTTTTTTGAAAAGCAGAGAAATAAAAGTGCTGGTGAAAGTCGTCAGTCAAACTCAAAAAAGGGCCATCATTGAGCTGATCTATTATCGAAACTATTCCATAGAATTAAATGATTTTTTTTATATTTGATTCCAAATATTGTCAACTTGGAATGCTGATAGTGGAATCTATTTTAAAAAAACCCTCCAACAAAATATAATTTCAAATTTTAGAAATTCCATTTATTTCCATATTTTTATTGACTTTTTACGAAACTATAGTCAAAACCGAAATTTGTTCCTGGTTTAAACTGTGTTTTTTTTATATATTTCAACAAACAGGCTATCAATAGATTTTTACAACCTAAAAATAAATTTAAATTTCTGTCTTAAATTAAAATTAGAAGAATTTAAATTTTGGGGTCTGAATTGATCCCAGTGTGCCGTTTATGTATGCGAAAAATAGGTGTGCCATCCTATTAGTGCTGCACTTGCTGTCAACGACACATTTACGAAGGCATCAATTTATCCCAACCAAATACCACCTATCAGTAAATTCACCGACCTATCAGTGTTATGCTAACATGATTATGATATTTACTTCACATGGAGAGCACGGATCCAATACTACACTTATCTCGTCAATTCCAGATTCAAGAATCAGAAAATGTTACCGGATCGCTCCTCAACGAAGTACCTGTAGAGATGAACTTGGCGGACGTGCAAACTCTAATCGACGAGGCGTCGGCTTCAGGTGATTCCAAAGTATGGTTCGTTTGAATTCACGTTCCTAGCAAATTAGTTTACTTAGGAGTGGAAACTGGAACAATGTGCGAATCTTCGTGATAGTCGAATTTGTACAAGTTTGTTGTTTGTGACTCCCTCTCGTTGTGAAGATGGTGGATTTTCGAAGACTCGCATCAAGTCCTTCAGATTACCTTGGACTATTTAACACGTTCGCTGCGTCACCCAAAAAGTGAACTTCCCAAGGGCCTAAAAGGAAATTTGCAGACTCCATTGCTCATAATATGTGGTTTTAATATGGTCCAAACCATATTATGTGGTTTTTCCAGTAGTGCTAGTCATCTACAGGGTGTAAGCCTACCTGGTCTGCCATACGGTACCAGTCGATTCTACAACTAATTTGCAACAAAAAATGTCCCTTAGCGATTTTTTTTAAACCCTTTGTTTTCGAGTTATTTCAACTTTAACTTTTTTACGTTTTTTTAACTTTTTAACTTTTTTTTCTCGTGATTTTGACCTACTTTGTCATTAAATTGGTCATAACCCCTTTAATTTGCTGTGTAAATTACAATTTGAGGATACCGTTGGAAAGAGCATTAAATTTCCTATCGGATAGATGCCTTAACTTTTTTCTGAGTCAAGGTTTGAGACATGAAAACGTCCTCTAAAAAGAAAATTTTACGTAATTTTGGAAACCTCGCATTTTTTTAATCTCAAATTGAACTACGAGAACCCATACTTTTTCAAGATGCAAGAACATCGAAAACTGCGCCAGAATCTCAGCTTTCCAATGGTATAATCAAAACATATTCTACAACCAAATTTAGGGGAGAAATTCGTGTTTGAACGCGGAAAAACGTGCATTTTTTCAACGAAATCGGCGCTCCACCTAGTCGATCTGAGGGGTCGGTCCTGTTTCCGGAGGCCTCGCGATCTACTGCGGCGCCGACCCACCCACTGCAGCAGTGGATGGATAGCAGCTATCGTCCGACCCCTCAGATCGACTAGGCGGAGCGCTGGTTTCGTTGAAAAAATGCACGTTTTTCCGCGTTCAAACACGAATTTCTCCCCTAAATTTGGTTGTAGAATATGTTTTGATTATACCATTGGAAAGCTGAGATTCTGGCGCAGTTTTCGATGTTCTTGCATCTTGAAAAAGTATGGGTTCTCGTAGTTCAATTTGAGATTAAAAAAATGCGAGGTTTCCAAAATTACGTAAAATTTTCTTTTTAGAGGACGTTTTCATGTCTCAAACCTTGACTCAGAAAAAAGTTAAGGCATCTATCCGATAGGAAATTTAATGCTCTTTTCAACGGTTTCCTCAAATTGTAATTTACACAGCAAATTAAAGGGGTTATGACCGATTTAATGACAAAGTAGGTCAAAATCACGAGAGAAAAAAGTTCAATTTAAGATTACCTGTCCATCAAACGCCCCTGACGAGCAATTTTTCCTAATTCCGACTCAAAACTGTGTTTTGTTTCCAGAGTTTTATTATTGTTATTTATACACCTAAAATTTTAAAATTTATTGTTTTGTTATTGTTGAAAGCCTGATGCTATTCATTTATTTTAAAAGTTTTGGCAAAGTTGGAAACAATGAGAGTATGAGTTGGTGGGTTCACTCTCCTCACATGTAGCTGCTTTGAGCCCTGATGAAGGAAACAGCGTTTGTTGGATGACCCCATTCCCGATACTTGACAGTTTGTTACTCGAGATATTTATTAGGAGAGGTTTTGAGGTTTGTTTGACAGTTGATTGTATCACTGCAGCTTCCACCAGATTGGGTACCTGGGACTTAAGCCCTTTTTATCGGGGGCTTTTCCTTCTCCCTGCCCTTTTCAACAAACAGCTGACCCTGGCTATGGGGGAACTCTCGTCTTGGTGTGCTGCTCTTATTAAGATTTTATTGGCATATTTATTAATTACAAAATTGAGATTCCCAAAGAGGGTGTGTAGAACCACATGAGTTTAATTGCATCTCGTTTTCAGCTGAAACTGGAATCATATTTCGACGTGCTATTCTCCGAGTTTTCTGAGCTGGAGGTAAATTTCACCCAAGACAAACTTCTCGTGTACAAAAAACCGTATTATCCTTTGATTGCCGAGTATTTGGAAAGTCTAGAAGACTCCGATATCAGTAAGTCGATAATTTTCAATTATTCAATTTGCCGCACCCACTTTTTCATTCCTCCCGTACGTACAAGGTCAATAAATTAAGTAGACTATTTTTTTTAATTTATATATTTGAATAGAATTACACTTGTATAATGTCACCCTCAAAATAACTTCCTTCTGAATTGTGACAGCGCTGAGGACTGTTTTTCCAGTCTTCCTAGCAGTGCTTGAACTCCGGTACTGGAATAGCCTTCTGCTGGTCGGTCACAGCCTTTTGAACGATTTCGATTGTCCCAAACACACTTCCCTTGAGAGGATTTTTCATTCTCGGGAAGAGAAAAAAGCCTCAAGGACTCAAATCAGGCGAATAAGGTGGCTGAGGAGCCACAGTAATGTTTTTACTGTCCAAAAAACTTGTTGGTTGAAATTTCTGCGTGGCAAGTAGCCTAATGAGGGATTTCGCCATGTTGGAATTTTCTATTTTTGACCCCAAAATCGGATTCAGCACCTCGAAAAACCACCTATGTCAAACTTTCAGCCCGTACTTCCTAATTTACGAATAAACAAAACAGTGTAGAAAATATGAACGTTTGAGAAAACTTGAAGGATGACGTCAACCGGGAATAGTTCATGTATGGCCCCTTGAAGCGCTGATATCGTGAAATCTCACTTCAAATAGCCCTCGGAGTCAATATTTTACAAAACCAGTATAGATCGAAATCGAAGAACTGAAGAACAAAATAGAGGAAGCAAAATGGAGAAAATTAGGTTTCATCTGTTTTTGTTTGATAACTTTCCTCTTAGATAACACGATTTCGTCGTTCCATCTGGCAAGAAGAGGAGGAGGCGGCGATCTGAACAGCCAATCAGTGTGCGTTTCAGCTTCACATTGAAAAGGTCTGTTTTCCCGGAGTTTTTTTTTTTTTAATCATACATTTTGAATGTCTCCCAAAAATAACAGGAGACTTATTTTCCGAAATCAACCAGATTTTCATCTATCCCACACCATTAACTATTCAGGAAAAATGCAAACAAAATTCGGTGAAATTCCTCATTCGTGACGCCCAGTAGTTCTTGATCAGGGTGTCCAACGACCGGGAAAACCTGGAATGCTGAGGGAATTTTTTTTCTCGGGGAATCGCTGGACGTTTATAGTCTCTTCTGAATGATCCTTTTTCGAAGTTATTTCATGGTAAGTATTGATTGACCAAGGCCTAAGGATAACTTCTTTGTGAACGATTCCGTGGATTTTGAAAAATAAATTAGCATTTATTTTGTCTTTGCAGTCTTTGTCATTTTTGGTTTGTTGGGACTTGGAGATGTTGAAGTGCGCCTCTGGTGCTTTGTTTCTGGATGCTACTCAAACACCCAAGACTCTTCACCTTGTAAAACGTTGTAGAAAATCGGGGTCATTTTCGATGAAATCGAAACGCAGCCTCCCAAGGCACTTCTGATGTAGTCTTACGAAAGGTTTTTTGAGCAGATACTTCTCAACCCCAATGAGGAATTTCACCGAATTCTGTTTGGATTTTTCCTGAATGGTGTGGGAAAGATGAAAATCGGGTTGATTTTGGAAAATAACTCTCGTGTTATTTTTGGGAGACTTTCAAAAAATAACCGGGAAAACGGACCTCTTCAACGTGAAGCGAAAACGCTCGCTGATTGGCTGTTCGGATCGTCGCCTCCTCCCCATGTTGCCTGATGGAACAACGAAATCGTGTCATCTAAGAGTAAAGTTATCAAACAAAAACAGGGAAAAACCTCATTTTTTCCATCTTGGGTTTTCTATTTTTTTTTCTCTTCAGTTCTTTGATTTCGATCTTTACTGGTTTTGTAAAATATTGCCTCTGAAGACTATACGAAGTGAGATTTCACAATCTCAACGCTTCAAGCGGCCATACATAAACTAATGCTGGTTGACGTCATCTTCCCGTTTTTTTAACGTTCACATTTTCTACACTGTTTTATTTTTTTATTTTTTTTCGTGTCATATAGAAAATTATAATTTTTGCATGATGAATGGAGGAGAGCAGGCAGGAAATTTGTGGGATCAGGAATGGCAGGAACATCCAGGGGATCAGGAATGGCAAAGCCCGTATTTCCATATCAGTCTCTGAGGAGAGGAAGCGGTGAGCCATCTTCCAGTCCCAGACTTCTAGATGGATTGTGGCACCTCAGCTCTTTTCGCGTCCCTCGAAGTCGAAGTGATACAGCTCGGATGACTGCGAGTTGGATCTTCACTCGCACCCATCCAGCTATGTACGACTGGGGCTTGCTCCACTTGTCAGTGAGTGTATCGACGAGTCGCTTCTCGAAGTTCCTGAACTCTCTGTGGAGTACAGCTTCACTAGAGCAAACCAAAGGTGTAAAAGTGCCCCGAAGGTCCTCTGCTGCAGTGTCGTACTTTTGGTGTTTCATTCTTGCGGCTGATTCGGCTATGTCGGACCATTCCAGGGTCGAGTAGGAAGTGGCGTCAGCGTTAATAACGCGGTTGTCAAAGAAAGACGCCCTCTCCCTACTCCAAACCCCTTGGACTTTTATATCGGCGACAAGCCCGGGTGTTCGCTCACTGCGCTCCCTCATAACTGGCTCAGTTACCACACCATTCCATGCTAGGGCTGCTAATTTTGCTACTTCATCCCTTACGGAGTCATGACCCTGCTTCACGAGTCCACCGCGCTTGCAGTTCAGAGCATGGTTAACATTCATGGGGACTCTGGTTCCGTCTGAGTTTGGGGGACATCCATCGCATGAAGTTGGGAGCCCATTTATTTATTTCCCATACCGTAAACACAATGCATCCCTGAACTGAGTGCTGGAGAGGTCCAGGTTGTCACTGGCTAGGGGGATGACTGTGAGCCATTGCGATGCATTTCCGTCAACAATTCTTTTTATTGTCTTTCTGGCCTGCGAGGAAAGAGCCTCTATTGCTTGTTGACTTCGATCGATGTTGGTCTGTTTGCGGATCAGTCTTTGCGTTTTCAATACGTTCAGTGTTTTGTTTATTCGTAAATTAGGAAACTTCAAAAATCAAGTCAAAAATAGGAAATTCCGACGTGGTGAAATTCCTCATTCATTGTTCAAAATCTGATGAGGAACTATCAGTCACTGATTGTTCTAAATTTAACATTAAACTGTTTATTGTGATGAGTAGTTATGTCAGTGAACAACTTCTGTACAAGCTCATGCTGTGTTGGGTTGACCAAGTCCATACTCCATAATTTTGACGCTTCATACCAGTCGCTGAACGACCGGTCGTCTAAAGCCTGCAGTGACTAGTGGGTTTTCGTGAGTTTCGTTGCATTGGACAAGAATTTATTGGAGTTTTCAAACCCAGGTCTTGGTATACTGTTTCATTTCTCACAAATATTTATGTCCCTCGTAGGTAGAAATTTAATCACGTTTAATTCCTACAATTTCAGATTTATACATCTGGTGGAACGTCGTGTACACCCTGGCTTCGCATACAAATGAAGATTTGAAACTCGTGAAAGAAAATTTCGTCAGGAAAATAATTGGAGATTTCCCCGTCGAGACGAGGTAGGATCTCTTTTACTGTGGATAAGTTGAGGGTAGTTAGCAGGTACCTTTTACTGTCATCTTTGAGTTCATAAAACCTATTAGTTTTGAGTTGAAAATTAGTTTTTTCCTGTTTCGAAGCTCGTAAAACCCTCACTTTTTGCTATGTCGCTATGGCAACAGAGAGAGCCCTCCTGTTTGGAGGCTGCTGACAGTTTCTCGATTGGGAATACCTTCATCCTTGGGATCGTCTTATCGAGATTTTTCTGTTCATATTGATGTGTAATCTCTTTAGTTTTACGTGATTTGTGAGACGAGAAAGATAGAACAAAAGTGATACTGCAGGCGCTACTAGAACACGTACTATATCTAACTAGGTAATTAGCTAATTAGAATTTCTTGTGAGATTATATGTTAGACCCTTGGTAACTAAAGATGAGCATCGATCGTCGATACTCAATCGATGTTTTGCATCCGATAGTCGATGTTTTCACCATCGATATTTTGAACCGATGGTTTCAACCAATGTTTTACCACAATTACGTCAATGTGATTGCATTTTAACATGTTTAATGTTTTAGGGCTGGGGGTCATTCTGTGAATTCCGACACGCAAATCTGCAACGTTTTTTTTTCTTAGTTACCACGGACCGATTTCTTAGTTACCACGTTATATCGGCTCCATTTGGGGGTCTAGTTGTACCAAGATGGTCACTGATCAGCTGAGTGAGCTCCAAGGCCATTTTCTCTCCTGTTGAACGCAGGAAGCTGAAATTTGAGAAGCAGGGTCAATGGAGAATGCTGGAGGCGCCTGAGTGGTCACTGATCAGCTGAGTGATCGGCAATCTAATTTCTCCCTTGCGAGGGAAAAACATTAAACATGATTTAATGTTTTTCCCTCGCAAGGGAGAAATTGAACATTTTGAAAGAGCAATTCCGTTTTTAAGAAACTCTCGACCATTCTCTCTTCTCGTCGATCAGCCTTTTTGATAGTGTCGAATCTTTCCGTTATCGTTATCAAATTATCGTATCAGTTTCAAATTCAAATATTCAGGTGTTTGGTAGTTGTTCTCTGTTCGTTAAGAAAGTTGAAGGCAAACTTCTGTTTAACCGTCAACTGAGCTGTGTTGTGACAAATCTTCAAACATTCAAATAATTCATGTGGGGAGAATACAACAAAAGTGTATAATATTTCAATATTGAGTTGAACCGCATTTTTTATCGTATTATTTTCAACTTAATGAAGAATTCGTCATTGCATTTTTCATGTTGGTTGATTTAGGTTGACCTGAACTGACCAGTGGTTTCTCTGAAATTTGTATCATGCAAATTCCAACAATTACCAATAGATACTTGATCTATCCTAGGCAATATTTTGATTACCACACTTGATCAAAGAAGTATCGATAGTACCGATGGTTTTCAACAATCGATGGTTGACATTGATAGTTTATTTGATGGTGACCTATTGGTAACCCCTTATTTGTTTCTAATCCTGTAAGTAATTAGCATAATTATCGCTGTTGTCACTGGCAGCTGTGGGCACAAGAACAACAATTTCCGTTACTCTTAATTTGTGAAGGCACTCCAAATCAAGTATACAGCCTAATTTGGGCAGTCTCCTATGAGGACAGTGCTGGTACTTTGAGATTGATGTTTATTTATTTATTTATGTGAATACGGGACGAACCCAATTACAAATGGAAAAACAAACAGTGTACAGTCAAATGTCTGCAGAAATATGAAACTTTGGGGCTAGATAGGGTCGTGTAGAGGGTCGGAGCAGAAATGGCGGAAAAGAGAGGCGAAAATGAGAGGCGAGGACACAATATCGATGAAGGGAGGGGACGTGGAGAAGAAGTTCACTTGGCGAGGAATGCGACACATTGGGCGATTGTAAAGGTAATTCGTAGAGGAGAAAGGGACGGCAAAAGGTGTGGCAGAGCGTGACGTGAGCCGAGGCACAAGGAAGCCGACAAGAGCTAGGAGATCTGGAGCATCAATTCTCCCCGATAGCCAGCCATGGAGGAAAGAGACATCAGAACATAAGCGACGATTATGGGGAAACAGTAAGTTGAAACGGCGTGCGAGCTCGTGGTAGTCTATGTTCTTGCGGGGAATGGAGAGCTTATAAGCGAGGAATCGAAGGAAGGCCCTGAAGACACGCTCAATTTGTAGGGTGTGGCAGTTGTAGTAAGGGCTCCAGATCACCGATGCTTACTCCAAGATGGGCTGCACGAGAGTTTTGTAAAGAGTAACTAAGGCTGATGCTTGGGTGAATTCTCTGGAATTCCTCTTCACAAAGCCCAGCACACGCATACCACGGGAAGCCACCTGCGCAATGTGATTGGAGAAGGAGAGCTGGGAGTCCAGGTGTACGCCGAGGTCCACAATGTCGTCCTTGCGAGAAAGAAAAGCACCGTTGATAAAGTAAGGGTGCTTGACTGGGGAGTGAGAGCGATGGAATGAAGTGACGGCGCATTTGGAAGGGTTCAGAACCAGGCCATTTTGATCACACCATAGAGAGAGGGCGTCAAGGTTCCGCTGGAGGAGAAGGCAATCTGAGGGGTCATGAATGGCAATAAAGAGCTTCAAGTTCAATGTTTTGAGATAAGCTACATATCAGCGGAAATATACAATCGGGTTGAGGATACGAGGAAGCTATGTGCCACACCTACTTGGCAGATGTTTTTTCCCAAAATGTTTCCAAAAACGATTTTTCCGTTAATGGGTTGATAGAGCTCTTTGGAGCTTTCCTGGATGTCCATCTCGATAAATTCTAGAAACTGGAGGAGTTTGCGCCAACATTTGAGGTAGGACATCTGAGTGACAGCCTGCAGTATTTCTTAGTGTGCGATGGGAAACTTCCGTCCCTTTTTCATATTTCCCAAAATCATATTTCTAATGGAAGATTTTCCTATTCTGAGGTCAGAAACTATCAATTCTCTCCCAAATAGCCCTGTCTCTAAACAACCACTTGGGTTGTTTGAATGGTCATGACAAGAATCTTACAGGTTTTGGTTGTATTGCAGCTATTTAGATATTCCAGAAAACAATTTGCGTTTCTAGTAAAGTAGTTAGGTACTGATAGTGTATCTGCTTTCTTGTTCTTTACTCAATAATGGCGCATCACCGATATTGATGAGGTTTTTCGAAATACGACGCCAAAGTCACCAAGGAGGTTTTATGCTCTAATAGGTGTCCCAAAACCTCTTTCTCAATGACGATCATAGAGTAATCGAGTAAACACATTCGTAAAGAGGGGAAGGCAGGGTAGTTTCACTGCTTTTCGCATTACTTTAATCGGACATGGCTGTATCTGTCGATATTTTCTTGAGTAATGTTGTTAACTAGCAGTTATATTTTCAGATCTTCAGTTTGCATGCAAACAGTTTACACGTTGATGTCTCCAGCGCTGGGTTTCTTCTTAACTCAGCGATTTGAACAAACCAGAATAAACAAGGTAAGAGTTCCTTGTACTTGTAAGGTAAAGTCACCAGTAGCAGATAGTCGCAGGTTAGGACCAAAATAATTAGCCTTTCAAGAATGCAAGCAAGGGAGCTCACTATTCCCATTTTGTACAGATACTTATAGAGCAGCCTATGACCTGTAAGGAACCGAAGTGTGAAGCAGTAATTCACTTTCCCTTGTTTCCTTTCATACCAGGTACGAGCTTTTGGTAACAGTGATGCAGTTCATCTCCCTCTTTATTGCTGTCATCCAACTTTCCTGCGAATAATGCAGCGTTTATGTACCCTCCTGCTTCACAACTTCACTTTGAGCCTCTTCCCTCTTTCTCTCGTCCTTTTCTTTTTGGCTGTTAAAAACCATTCAAATGCTCTTTTCAAAACCGATTTTGTTTCAGGTTCATTCGATGATAGGAGACATCCGACAAGCTTTCATATCCTACATTCGCAAGTTGACCTGGATGGACGGTAAAACCAAAAGCGCCAGCATCGACAAACTCAATAATTTTAACGTTTTCGTCGGCTTCCCTGAATGGATGAAAAATCGGACGGAATTCGATGGACTTTTCGTTAATGTAAGAATCTATCAGGGACATTCAGTAGCTATAAGTTGAACGGTAAATTCCGATACATTAAGGGTACCTACAAGGAAATTTTCCCCGAGAGTACAATTTCCCGTAAAACGTATGTACCGTTTTCTCGGGTTGTAACCGATCACCTTGATTTTTTTCAAATATTGTCTAGCATCTTATGCTCTATAACTGGTGCAAAGGATAATTTCGTACAACGCTTGAGGAAAGAAAGGCGGATTTTGGAAAAAAAAACCATCAAAATCAGGGCTCTAACCCACCAAAACGTACCACATTTTTATCTTGTTGTCGGGAAAAATACGCCAATCCCTATGCACAGTTGGTGTATAAGATACTGACGTACAAGTAAAAAAAAAAGAACAAGGAGATAAGTCCAGTATAACTCAACAAAATGGAACACGAGTGCTAGAAAACGCGATTTTTCAGGAAACACGATTTTCTGAAATTAAACAATGTTCATCTCATGACGTCATCATACGGTTTCCTAACGCTTCCAACTTGCTCCAAGGTGACTCGATTAGATGAAAACAAAGAAGAAGAAGAAGCTAAATCTCTTGTTTCGTTGTTTACTCGTCTTTTTCTATGTTTATGTCTCGTTTTGTGCCGTGAAATCCGTTCGTTTTGTGCTGTGCTGAATCGTCTTGAAAATGCGGACGGTCCAGCGTATAGCGCCGGACTCTACTAGCGCAAACCCTGACACAGGTCGGTTTGCGTATTTATTTGACCCACTTCTCGTTCAAATTTTTTCATGATTTTTTTTTAATTGGTCCGTGATTATATGCACATTAACAAAAAATTATTTTTAAAAAATCGAAGTTTCACTCGAAAAAATTTCCTTGTACCCTTAAAAGGTGGAGTAAGTAACTACCGTAAGCTTTTCCCCCACGCTTTGATGGCAGCGGACTTTGATGCCACCGAAAGTGATATGGGGCGTTTGGGGGTTGCTTTTGATGACTGAGCCACCAACCACAAACACCAAACATCGCACGAGTTCAGTGTTGAGGGTTTAAGAGGGGGAAATGCATATATCGAAACACTATGAATAGGTTAGGGTAGCGAATGGTAATTACTTGTGGCAATAGTGCGTGGCGACTTTGGGAAGCTCGTGGCAACGAAGTACTGAAAGAGTAAAAGTCTGAAGGGCAAAATAGCAAACGGTGCACAAGTGTGTCCGGCCTGAGGGGCTTAATTAGGGTCCTGAAGGGACGTGTAGTGAAAACCTTGAGGTGAGGCAATGCAGGTTCCTCTACTATTATGTCTGAAACCAGGTATACTCGATAGAACAACTACAGAGGTACAACTAGCAGGTACGTTGTATTTAAATTAAAAGGAACAAAAGAGCACACAAAGTGTGTGGTGATTCGTGCTGAAGGCGTATGGCTGTAAGTATGGTGGTACAAGTATTACTGATATTTCCAATGCGTCTCTACAAAATCAATTATCCAATTTCGTGTTTCCAAAAACAATGCTGTGTCAAATATACAGAAGAATCAATCAGAAGGTTTGCAGGAGTTTACTGTTAAGGTCTTATGTTCAACGAGGCAATGTATGGCTATTCAATGTTCTCCATGTTATGTTAATCACTTCTTACTCCTACATGGTCACTAATACTATTGGTCAATGTATTTTAAGTATTTAGTTAGTGCACTCAAGTTCGGGGCCCTGAGGAAACCTTATGGTGAGTGTGGCGAAGATGAGCATGCTGGCCGATGTCCAGGGGTTGTACGGCGTGGTGGTGGGGGGAAGATAGGGGGGCAGCTTTGGTTCACAGGCTGAGAGCTCTCGGTGTCTTAACTGGTTGGCTTTTGGCAGGGGATTGAACTTTCCTGTCTTGCTCTGGGGGCTCCAGGGGCTCTCTCCCCCCTCCGCCCCACCGAGTGGTGTTGGTGGGGATGGCTGGTTGAAAGGGGGAGAAGCCATTGGCTCCTCCAGCCAGAGGGAGGAGGGAACGCGGGGTGGCGTTCGGCGTCATCTGCTGCCCCTGGAGCGGTGACGTCACCAACAAGTCTGACTGAAGGGGGTTATTTGATTAACCCAGCTCCATCACTGGGAAGGGGTCCCAGTGAGCGGGAGCTCACACTACCATCACACACTCCTCTATACTTACGAGTATAGTAATACTCCAATTATATTAATATACTCCAATTATATAAATATAGTATATTAATATACTCCAAAGCACATTATTCACGATGAGTTCATCAAGAGAATGTGTTAAATTGATTCAACTAAAATTTGCGGTTTAGACGGTTTTGATAGGACCGAGCCGGTAATGGTTTAGGTAAAAAAGGGAAAAAACGAGAGAAGACACGAAGTAGGCAGGTTAGGCGAGAAATGGAAGGAAAATCGAAGATATGGTTGACCATTTTGCAGCGCTGCGTTTTCCTCAGGGGCCCGGAGAGGCCGTGATCTGACTGGGGGTGGCGTCCTGAAGATCCAAAAGTAGGTAAGAAACCAGAGGAAGGCGTGAACTGGCACAGCTCTAACCAACTGGCAAGATTTTTTCGTGGGAGGGTAATTTTCAAAAGAAAAATTATACAAAATAACGTTAACTTCTCCCAAATATGCTATGGGTGCTAGAACATATAAAAAGGGTCGTTTTGAAATTAACTTGTTGTTTGGAGGGCAGATAAGGTGGAGAGAGAAGGGAATGAACATTTTGCAACCACGGGCTGTGTTTGTGTCAAGACTGATATATTTTGTGTAATTTTTTTTCTGTACATTTTATGTGAATAAAATTTCTTCTTCTTCACCCGAGATGTGAACACTTCCCGCATGTAAGTGTTAAATTTCTGAAAAATGTTGCAAAACTGATTTCTATGAAAAAATTCACAATAATGTTGAAGTCAGTAATAGCTTCATTTTTTTTGAAAATTCGCCGAAAGCACAAAATATAGACCCATACAAAACACCCAGCCAGAAAACGATCATAATGCGGATTCAGCACTTTCAAAACCCTATAAAGTATCTCGAGGTTACTTTTTTCCCCTTCTAGAAATCCTGTTTTATAATTTTCTTGTTATAATATTTTTTATGTAATTGAATTTCATAATTTTCAGGTTACACTGGCTGAGGATGAACATTTTCATAACGTAGCCAACCTACTGGATGCTACTATGGTTTCCTTTTTGGAGTCTTTGAGGACAACGAACGACCACTCGACGTAAGTTAATACATTTTAATGCAAATTTAGCTTTTTTTGTTGAAGTCCCTAAATCAATAGGCATAATGTGTTACAAGAAGTGTGAAGTATCTGAACACTCGTGTTCCTGATTTATCGTAAGCCCAACTCTTAAATTGTCACAGGGTGCGAACGATTGGTCCTACAGAGCTCTGGGTGGTCTCATTCGATTCAAAAATCAAATGCTATTTTAAATTAACAAAATACAATGTCTTTATTGTTGGGTTGATCCCTATTTAATAACTCAGAACACTTACAACTATTCATTATAGAAATAATAATAATTCACATTGGAATCTAATCACGGAATGTCACTAGACGTTAGGGCCCCACAGGGAGCGCAGGATAATTGGGATGACCAATATTACCGATAATGGGGTATTTCGGTCAATTTTTTTTTTTTTTTTTTTTCAAAAGAGTAAGGCTCAGGAATAACGGTAATCGGGTCTGTTCGTCGAGAAAATGTTTTTAAAAAATCAGAGAAGCTAAGGAAAGTTGAAGATTTGAATGGTGTGACGTAGCTTCCTATTTTAATACTTAGATTTAGATTTATTATACACCTATTTTGAATTTTGAATTATGTTTCTATTTTGATTTTTGAATTATGTTTCTGTTTTGATTTTTGTAAGACGCGTTCATGTCCCTGTGACGACGAATAAAGATTATCATTCATTCTTCATTCATTCATTCATTCATTCATAGCTAGCCAATTGTGACGTAGCTAGCCAACTGTCTTTGAAAAAAGTATCCATGCACAGAAACCCTTGAAAGACCTCTTGGATACTACAAAATAGAACTCACACACGCGCGCGGCGTAGTCCTTGCCTAGTGTGTGTGCATTTATAGCGGCCCGCCTTTTTCAAACGTGTGATCTCTTTAATTAATTTTTCTACCACATGTTATAGTATCATTGGGCTTAAAGTTGTAGTATATAGGTTTTCAAGGATGCTGAATCCAAATTTGAGGTCAAAAACCTGAATTTCCGACCCACCGAAATACCCCATTGGAGCGCAAATTAATGCCAAGCTATCGCCAATTTATCGCTTATTAGATTATTGCATAAAATCTATATATTTCCTTTTCTTCTCTATCAAAATCCAGCCACCCTTTGAGTCCATCTATATCGTCCTCTATATCTTCTCCTGAAATCAAAGATGTATAAAATGGCTGGTCTAATTTGGGAATGAGATGCAACATGCTTTGTTAGTCATTCAACTTGTGTTGTGACACGCATTTCTGGTGGAGAGATAAGCAAAATACATTGATGTTTGAGGCGCGATTTTTATGAAACCCCTTTCTTGCAGAGATCAAAGATCTTCTTACACCTTGAAATCATACTAATCAAGGGAACAGGCTTTCAGAATCAAAAGATTTTTGAATGAATACTTCGGGTGAAAAGAAAACAGGAATACATTTCAGATCAGTAATCAGTAAGCAAAAGAAAAAAGGGCCTAGCTTGCCGCTACACTGCGAATTCATTTAGCTGTTTCAACGAAAGAGATACCTATGTAAATAACACATAATACGAAACAGTAAAATGAGGCAGTCACAGTTGTCCAGGGAAATAGATACGTGAATCCAAACTAACCACCAATATTCATGTATCGTTTGTTTGTAAATTACATAACTTTTTCATGGTGTGCCGAAGGGAATTGTGAAATTCAAAACGTCGCTTAGTAAGTACCTACCTGTGTTGGGAAATAGTTCAATTTTCTAACAAAAGAAGGGCGCAAGTACCTAAAGAAATCTACTCTACTCGGCGAAATAAGTACCAAAAGCTCGATTTTGGAAATTTTGTCACTTAACCCATAATTTCCCACTTGTTCAAAAAATTGATTTTTTCGGATTTTTTGAATTAAATTTAGATGTATTTTGACAAATCTATAGAATATTTGAGCAGAAGGTACCTCAAAGGCCCTATTGCAGTCTCAGCTCAAGAATGATTTTTCCAAGGGCCACACTAGCGCTATCTGCGACAGCAGAATCTGTCTATAAACCCAATTTTGTTGGAGTTAAAGAAGGAAACTTAGAAAAATCATTGGTGAGATGTTGGAAGTCAGTTATTTCTCATAAATTAAAGAACCAAGGAATAAGGTAGAGAAGGTTCACGTCATAGAGATATCTGTGCTGCCTTAGACAGTGGAGCCATCTCTGACGAGGAAACGTAATTAATAGCCTACAAGGTGAGAAATGAGGATAGGTCCCTCGAAGGCCCTATTACAGTCTTTCAGTTCGAGAATTATTTGGTTTTTTTCTTTGACTTATGTTGTGATTATTACGTTTTCTTGCACAATCGATGGTTGGACTATCAAAAAAGCAAACGGCTATCAGTTTTGTATTAAAAGTGGATAAACTGTTGACTTCCCAAAAGATACCTTAGGGTATTAAGGGTTAAGAGGTATTTTTGCAGAATGCAGTCCAATTTATGTTAAAGCGTGATTAACAAGACTTTGAAAAAATGTCTGCTGCACTCTCGGGTCTGTCTTGTTAATTAACATCAAATTATCGGTAACATTGGTAATCGGTTTGACACCTAACGTCAAGTCAGAAACTTGCGTCTCGCCGCCGAAAGACGAGCAGCCGGTGCTACGGTCTAGCGGCATTTGTGAAAAGTATGTTGTACCTCGTTTTTACCGCTCATTCCAACTTTATTATTCATTTAAAAATTTGACGGTTCTACTTTCCTGCCGTATTAAATTCATTGTAAGGAGAAGAAAACTGTTATTGAATTTATGAGTGACGAATCAAGCAGGATTATTATCGTGGAGATTACCGCCTGCGGAACATTTTTACGAACGTATTGCTAGGAAAATTTCGGTTGCAATTTTTTGATTCGCAGCTTCTTGGGCAAATTTTTACTGTAAAAAAAAACACAAAAAAAAACCTGTAGCAGCCGGATAGGAATAAAAATAGGAATTTACACAATGGCTTATTATTTTTCTATATTGATCACTCGTCTGCAAAGCCACCAACCATCCAACATGAAGAAAAACATCGATCGCATTTCGGTCAGCCATAATTTGAACGGAGATTAGACCTCTTTTGCGATTCACACTCGTGTTTCTGATTTTTCGTACGTCCAACCCTTAAATTCTCGTAGGGAGCGAACGGTTTGTCCTACAGGGCTCCGCGTGGTCTCAAAAAATTCTATAGAATCTTAACTTGAAGGATAAACAATACCTTTATATCAAAATTTTTTGAGTTGGGGCCAGTGGCGGCTCCTGCCCCGAAACTCAGGGGGTGCACAGAGATCAGGAGAGGTTATCAAGAAGGGACAGAATAGGTGCTTTTCTCAGCCAAATAGAAATTTAACGATATGCAAATGGGATAAATCTTGGTAACTTTCTCATCATAAAATTGCAAAAAATACCAAATACGTACAATAGACACTAAAAATGTTCTCTAGTGGTAAACAGAAATTCTGAAATACTTAATCATCAAAGGTCTAAACCCAAGAAATGCGTCCATCTTATTGCAATAGATGAAATCTATATTTGCCCTGCAAGAACCATCGTGGAGGTGAAAGCAACTCTTGCCAGGGAGGGAAAGGAAAAAGGATAGGATAGGAGAGGTTTATGGGGAAAGAGAGGTTAGTCATCATAAAGGGGAATATAAAAAGTAAAAAATTAAAAAATGTATCGATGTGTATGTATGAATAGGTGTCAACCTCAGGAACAGAAATAACACTAATCAGGTGTCTACCCAAGGAACAAAAATATTACTAATCAGGTGTCTACCCCAGGAACAAAAATATCACTAATCAGGTGTCTACCCCAGGAACAAAAATAACACTAATCAGGTGTCTACCCCAGGAACAAAGATATCACAGTTTGGGTAAAACCCCAGGAACAAAAATATCACAATTTGGGTGTCAACTTCAGGAACCAAAATATCACTGGGTGTCTACCCCAGGAATAAAGATATTCATCCGTCACAAAACTATATCAAGGATCAAGAATAAAATGGTAAATTCAATGAATTGTTTTGTAAATAAAATCAGCACGCCTATCCTTCTTACTTGCAAAAATATCGATAACTTTCTCATTAAAATCTTGAACGGATCTCACCAAATCTCATTTCGGTTAGTACAACAAAGTAGACAAGCAAAGCAAAATAATTTGTTAGTCACTTCACACCCACAAAGCCAATCTACCTTCTTATAATATTCGACGTTAAACTTACGATACGAATCTGCACGATTTTTTAATTTCAACGTCTGTTGGAGTCCAGGTAGAGACGGCAAGGGGCGGCCAGTTTCTCGGATATCGCACTTTTCCACGACCGATAAACGCGAATAGTTTACTTTAATGTAATGAACCGAATTATCCATCGTACCTACAACACTCCTAGATAATCAAAATACTTAGAACAAATACTTAGAACAAAACGGTGGGACCGAAACGAAAAACCCTTATCAGTTTTGTTTACTTCTAATTCCAACACGATAAGGAAACCCGGGTTCCTGAGCTATCAAGGGGAGAGGGGGGTGCGCATTTTTCCCATGCTGCTCCCCAAGGTCACATTTCGTGCTCTCTGGTTGGCAAATCTTACGTGCCCACCTCCCCTGCCCACACGTCACCCCCCTGGCGTTCGGAGCAGCCGGCCGATGTTGCTCAAACCGCCGCTGATTGGTCGAGTTCCCCCCCTCGGTTTTCGCGCGTAGATTCAACTAGCACAGTACCTATGATCGAGTCTTATGTCATTAGCCAACTTACTTTTCAAACGAAGAGGAACGAACTTTGAATTTTTTTTTTTTAAATTGGCTGGGGGTGCACATGCGCCTATGCTCCTATCAGTAGCCGCCCCTGGTTGGGGCGTTTTCTAAATTTTAAAATTCATTTTTGAACCCTTCGAAGTGACCTACATCAACCAAAATCTTCGGGGCACAACTAGACCCCAAATGGAGCCCACATACCAAATTTCATCAAAATCGGTCAATGCTAAGCGGGGAAAGTGCCGCAGACGGACGGCCAAATTTTTATTCGATTTTTGGATTCTACGTACCTTAAAACGTAAACCATCAAAATTTGATGTTTACGATTGAAAAATTCTTTTCTTGGTCGATTCCAAAGGTTCATTATTGAAAATAATAAACCAAAAAGTTGGGATTAGGTAACATCAGAGAGAAATGAAATTTAGTTAGGTAGGCACTTATAATAAAATCGTGGAGGTTTGAAATTTGTGCGAATCGAATAATTACTTACGGCCGTCTGGTGCGAAATTTTCCGAACAATACGTTCGTAAAAAGTTCCCCAGGTAGTAATCTTCACTATAATAATCCATTTTGCTTGATTCGTCGCTTCAAAACACAAACATTCAATTTCAAGTTTCTTCTCCTCACAATTTAATGAGGTAGGAAAGTAGAACCGTCGAATTTTGAAAAGAGCTGTAAAAACGAGGTAGGTACAGCGTACTTTTCAAAATTGCCGCTAGACCGCAGCAACTGCTGCTCGTCTTTCGGCGGCGAGACGCAAGTCTAGTCAGAATGGCGTTCTTTATTTCAAATCTGTCGCTATTTACTTTACATCTCCATGGTATCAAGATATAACTTCACTAGTCTGTAGTGAAACAGCTCTCAGCTCGTTACATTTATATTTAAAGTTTTCGAGCTAGGGGTTTTTGAAAATTTTAGCCCTTATTTTCCAACCCTTAGAAGTGACTCTCATCCCCAAATGGAGCCCATAAACTAAATTTCATCAAAATCGGTCTAGTAACTAAGGAAAGTGCCGCTTACGGCGGACAGATGACCAAATTTGTATTCGATTTTTGGATTCTACGTACCTTGAAACTTAAACCAACTAATTTTAAGGGGGAGTTAAATTTGTCTTTCTTGGTGGATTACAAAGGTTCAATATTGAAAATAATAAACCAAAAACTAAATACAACAGCTTGTTTAAAACAAATAATGATTCGTGCTTCTATGAGTTTTTAAGTTGAATATTTTGTTGCAGAGCGGATTTTGATCCTCTGGATATAAACGCATACTACGACCCAGCGCTAACTCAATAAGTAAGTAACCGTTTAAATGTAAGAAAATTTAAAATAGCAGTAGTAAGTAAAATACTACGTTGCTCCTCGCTACCATAATTATATCGATACCTTGAAGCACAAAGGCGCTACGTCCAAAAACGAAATTTCGAAAAAACGTAAAATTAAGTTTTTACCAAAGCACAATTCCTAAAATAATGGCTTATTACACCAAACTCTTTATTTTCTCCAAGAAATTTTCAAACTATTATCGGTTAGAAAGTCAATAATAGTTTTGATGAATTTGAGTTTTCTGAAATTAAATTAAATTTGTGCTTTCTTCAAGAAATTGTCAAGTTATAGTCATCAAGAAGATCACTAATATTGTTGAATTCAGGTTTTTCTGAAAAAAATTTAAACATTTGGAAGACGAATGGGCTTTTATGCTTTAAGGAATCGATTTATAAGTTCCTCGTCACGTATTTCGACAATTTTGCTTACGAGTCTACCAAGGTAGCGGAAGCTTTGTTTTCACGTTTCAAGGTTGAAAAAAAAATTCTCCAAAATCGAAATTTCCACGCGTTTTACGTTTCAGACGTTTCTTAACAATTTTGGTTCCGTGTCTGTCTGTCTGTGTGTCTGTGTTTCTGTCATGAAATCCTTGTAACCGGCATAACTATACGAAGTTACTGTCCGATTTCGATGTAATTTTCAGAGATTGTGCGGGTTGGCGTGTAGACGGCCCCTATGAAAATCACCACCCCCGGACTAATAGTTGTCGTGAATTCCTTGTAACAGCCATAACTTCCACATTTTCTATCCGATTTCGATGAAATTTTCAAGGGATTATGCGGATTAGGTTGAAGATGGTCTCCCAATGAATAATATCAATATCAAGGCCTTAAAATTTATAGTAGCCTCTGCGCATGCGAAAACGTAAAATCCTTGTACCAGCCATAACACTTACATTTTTCATCCGAATTTGGTGAAATTTTCTAGGATTGTTCTGATTGGCGAGTAGATGGTCCCCTATGAGGGTAGTGGAAGGTACTTAGAGATTGATGTTTTGAGATTAACTACTATGCATCGGGTCATCTATGCAATCGAGTTATTGATACGAGGAAGCTATGTGCCACACCCACTTGGCAGACTTTTTCCTAGTAACACTATGATGATGCTAACATTGTTAGACAGGATCTTCTCCCGGCCAATTCAATATTTCCGATGGAAGCAATTCTGAACTGTATCGGTTTTCATGTTTTCAGCGGTTCCTTACGGCATCCTGCAGTTTCCGTTCTACAACTTGGGGATAGAGTGAGTTGTCAATATTCACTACAATTTGCTGTTAACTTGATTCTGAGATCAATTTTTTACATAAAAGAATTTAGATATCGATTAGTTCTCTCATAAAAGCAATATTTGTCGATCGACTGATTCTGTGTCCAAGTGGTTGTTTGTGGGGAGGCTTTACTGCCCACCCATCTTGGCTGATGTTTTTTCAATTAATATTCCTCGATTCCCGCTCTCGTTGTTTTCAGAGCGTTGAACTACGGCGCCATAGGAACAGTTCTGGGCCACGAAATGACTCACGGGTTCGATAACACAGGTGAGTTCTTCCTTAATCTTTATTACCGTTTAGAGCGAGACAAACACCCTCATCACAATATCTACGGATTCCTTATCTTCGTCTCGACTCCACTGTTGACCCGCAGTCTTAGTCTACAATCAAAGCAATTGTCAACGTCGGTGTTTTCACCTTGAAGCTGTCCATTAGCCAGCCTATACTATCGGAAACAACATTACTAATTAGCTCGATGGATAGATAGGGTGGGGGGGGGGGCAAAGGTTTGCAGTTTTGAGTTTTCTACTTTTGTGGGCCCTCATGATGACTTTTTCCCATATAAGTCCATTCATGCAGCATGAATTAATGAGCGAATTTCCAAAGAAATCTTTCAGTTGAACAAACAATGGTGTGCAATTGCTTTTAGATTTTTTTTCACACGATTCTTGGTTATTTCGATTTTCAGTATACCATACTAACATAATGTATGCACCGGGTATGTTTGAAGATCTTAGGAGTCCATATTAATGTTATACTCGTCTCCACGAACTCATAGAGTTCCCACACGGCTACTTCATTTACGGGTACAACAAAATTTTTAACAAAATTTTTAACAAAAATTTTTAACAAAAATATTTAATATTCGCTCATTTTTCAACATCTGAGTCTCCTTTAAAGAGTTTTATTTAGTACTATAGAGATAGAGAATTTAACGCTCTTTCAAACGGTATAATTACATTTGAATTTTGAATGAAAAAATAAGGGAGTTATGACTGTTTTTAGGGATGGCAACGATATATCGATATACTACGTTTGATATATCGATATAGAGAACCGATATTATCGGTCAATATCGATATATTTACCGATATATCGCGACATGTTTTCAAGTAAAAAAAAATTTTTTTTAAGTAAAAATTAAATATTGAAATGAATGGACGAGAAGAGACGCCTGTACCTGTAAAAACATCAAGTAGTTTTATTCCAAATTTTGTAGGTTCCTACGTGATGGGTTGATTTCAGACTGTTAACTTCAGCTCAGACATGATAGTATACATGAATGTTTTACACCTACAGTGGCTCTCAAGGCTCAAGTACTTTCTTGAATCAAAGTAATGGAGGCTCGTCCAGCTTAAAACTACTTACTATACGAAGTGAAGCAGGTTTTCACAACAATTATTGTCAATCTTGAAGGATCATGATTGTCTACTGTATTCATAAATCAATTCAATAAATCAATTCATAAATGAAGTTAACATTGCAATGACATTTTCGAACTTTTTTCCAGTTTCTAAACAATGAATTTCGATCATTCATACCCAGTAACTTTTGATAGTAGGTTAATACTTATTTCACCAGGTTTTTTTCAAATATATCTTCCGATATGTCGAGCATATCGATAATATTTCTTCCAAAATGATGTTAGTAACTTTTCAATTCACCTACCTACTTAATTCTTCAAGTTTTTCCAAGTAGATACTCCGATATGTCCATGAATCATCCTAAATTATATTTATATTGTTTTAAAACGATTAAATTCACCTACCTACTTTACACGTTTTTAAAAGTAGATCTTCCGATGTATCGAAATATCGATATATTTTCTCCGATATATCGAAGGTATCGATATCTCATTGACGATATATCATTTGATCGATATATCGATACATTTCATTCGATATGCCATCCCTAACTGTTTTAATGGCGTAAGGCCGAAAATACGAAAAACATCTTAAAAGTGAAAACATACGGATTTTAAGGAGATTAAAAAAGTCTTGAGACAAAAAAATCGCAAGTTAGATTGTAGAATCGAACCCTGGCCGGTGGTAGTTTTAGATTAGAACATGATTGACGCTTTCTAGAATATAACATATTCTAGAATGCAATAAAACATATTATATTTTTCAATTTTAATGTAAGGAAGGTCTTACAAGTAAATGATGATTGATTTGTTGACAGGTCGTAAATTCGACAAGTACGGCAATGTCCACCCTTGGTGGTCCGACAGTTCTGTGTCAAAGTTCACCAACCGAACGACTTGCTTCGAATCCGAGTACTCCGACTTCGCCCTGCCTCATGTCAATACATCGGTGAGTCAATAACACCTCAAATTTGACAATATCCGCCGAAAATATTGCTATGATTTTCGAATACAAAAGAAGGCAAAATAGCTTATTTACAAGAATAGAGAATTACAATGACGTTCGGAACTGTCACTCAGTGTCCAGCTGAGGGGATGCTAACTCGGGAGGATGCTAACTTTCATCGTGAAACGAAAGTAAACCCACTTATTCTTATGAAGGGATTGACGTAATTGGATTTTACAACACTGCATTGGTAACGTTAACTCAATCTGCCGTTTATAAAAGATTCCGAGACGACGCTTCAACACCTTTAAAAGTACCGAATAATCTCTTCTTGCCACCTCTCCTCCGCTATGCCCATTACTAGCTGATCTCTAAGTCTCTCCTCCAACGAGCTCCCAAATTCACACGTTTCTGCCAGTGTGCGCAGCGAGTTCACAAACCGAGCTCATTGGCTCATTCTCTATACCAAATTTGAAACAAATCGGTCCAGTGTTGCTAAGAAAAGTGCCGCGTACGGCGTACCTTGGACGGACGGAAATTTTTTTATTCGATTTTCGGATTCTACTTACCTTGAAACGTAAAACATCAAATTTTGAGGGGGGGTTAACTTTTTTTTCTTGCTCGATTCCAAAGGCTTATTATTGAAAATAATAAACCAAAAACCGTTTTTTGGTTAATCGTTTTTTCAAAAAAGGAACACACATCCTTTCATTTAGTCATCCTTTGACAAACCTCCTACGTGCTAATATACTAAAACTTCGACGTGTTTTATGTTTTCAGATTGTGAAAATTGACGGTAAACTCACCTTGGGTGAGAATTTGGCAGACGATGGTGGTTTGAAATTCGCTCTGAATGCGTACAAATCGTACGTCAGCACCAACGGACACGAACCCCAACTTCCCGGCTTGCAGTCATTCACGCATGATCAGCTGTTCTTCTTATCCTTCGCCAATGTGAGTACATTATAGATTAGTATAATAGGTAACCCATAAGTAGCTTTGTAGTAGGTTATATGGAGTCAGGACAACTCTTTTCAAATGGAAGTTAGTTATGGAGTCCTGAGGCAACGCCTTGTGGTCTCCCCCTCCACTGCGTGTAGTGAAGGATTCATTCCTCCGGAGAGGGATTGTTCACACAATCAGCGTCCTTGCATTATAGCAATGCATTATAACCTACAGGTAGGTGTGTTCTTGCTCGCACTTCCGAGTTTTTGACAGTTAGCAAATCTCACATGCCAGGGCCAGCTATTTGCTAGCCGTGACCCTCGGATTCCTGCCCAGCTCTGCTGACCCCGCCCTGAAGTCTAGGTTTTGTTTACAACTACCTTTGCAAATCCTTCCTCAACCGGGGGGCAGGCAGGTGGCACTTACATCACTTTGCCAGTAGCCTGGGGCTCCCTCCACCCACGGTACCAGTGTTGAGGTGGGATTGTTTGCCAGTGAACTGGATCAATCCCACCCCAGATGGCATGATTAGTTAAAGGCCTGGATCTGATATCTACCTGATCCCACCTGTTTACAATCACCGGACAACTGGTCTGCATCTTCTAGATGAGTGGTCCGCCATCACATTCAAAACTGACTTGGACAAGTGGTCCACCACAAATTGTCCTTCCAACTTGTACTTCAGAACTGCACTCAAGTACTTAAGACTGTCTTCAAAGGTGTGGTTGAACTTTTTGTGGTTTTAGCAGTGCCATGATATATTGTCAGGATAATGGACAGCGATGTGGCTATGGTTGTTGGGGCGTCGTTGTTTGGAGGCGGACTGTGGACCGACCTCTGCAGGGATTTTGGATTCTAGGCTCATCGTCCGCTGCGTGCGTTTTTCGGCGGCCTGGGCTCTCATCGCCCCCCTTATCCCAACCCAGGGTGGTGAGGCCAATGGGAAAAGCCATGAGCGAAATCATCAGAACAAATTCTAATCTTCCATCTGGAAGGAACTGATGACATCCGCAACGCCAGGAATGGCAGTCGGACGGAAATCCAATCTGAAATGGTTGTTTACTTTACTTTTACTTATTGTCAGGATAATACAATGATAATAGCAATGCTGTGACTTACTGTCAGGAATAATGAAATAATAATAGCAATGCCATGGAGGCATACTGTCGGAAATAACAAAGTGAATAATAGGTAATAAATAAAAATGAATAATAGTAAAAATAGTTCGAGTATTTTGCCTTTCTGAAGTGAGGCTTCAGCTTTCCGCTCACTTTTCTCACAAATTTGTACAGATGGTGGCCTGCTTGTCTATGCTGAAAGCCGAAAAGTATGATTTCCTTCCCTTTCCCTTTCTCATCCCGGGCTTCTGTACACAAAGTATGTAATCAGATGGTTCACAATGACGTTGAAATCCACAAGGGACCATTTCTACTTCAAACTGTGCCATCTGTGAA
This sequence comes from Apolygus lucorum, assembly GCA_009739505.2. Lineage (NCBI taxonomy): Eukaryota > Metazoa > Arthropoda > Insecta > Hemiptera > Miridae > Apolygus > Apolygus lucorum. Next base: position 48,715,582 of record CM019178.2, on the reverse strand, counting down.
AAATCTCATTGAAATCGTCCTGTAGTATGTCTTGTTACAAACATTTTTGCAGTCACACAGTCCAGCATAATGGGGTCAGCTGTGACCGAGCGAGCTACGGCGTGTGTCCCTGGAGACGGGACTCGAACTGGTTGCAGGGGCCGTGAGTTCGAGGCCCGCCTCTGCGGCATATTTTCGGGCGAGTCGGTCGCAGTTCCCCCTCGTCCCAACCCAGGGCGGTGAGACCAATGGAAAGCCATGAGCGAAATCATCAGAACAAATTCTGATCTTCCCATAGGAAGGCAGCTGATGACGTACGCGACGCCAGGAATGGCAGTCGGACGAAAATCCAACCTGAAATGGTTGTTTACTTTACAGTCCAGCATAATTAGTTGTCTATAATCATAAGGGCTGTCCACATCAGTCGGTGATCTGATCACAGGTAAGGAAACCCCTGTGATGTATGGAAATGCAAGTTGATTTCATTTTAATATTGGAAAAACCTCTGAAGTAAAGCAAACTAGGCGTGGGACTGCTGAGAGGCGATTAATGGTGGCGGACATTCAAGGGATACTTGTAGAATCGATTATTCGAACCATATCGATAGTCTGTGACGTCAACAATGCAAAGTTCAACGTTTTTTGTTTGGTCCGTCCTGCAACCCATACAACTGAAGATTCATTGTCGATATCACTGAAAGCGTTCTATTCATGTTTCAGCTGTGGTGCTCAGAGTACTCAGTGAACGCACTCATCCAGGCCCTCGAAGACGAACACTCGCCGGACTTTGTTCGAGTCCTCGTCGTCCTGCAGAATTCGCCTGAATTCTCCGAGGCCTTCAGCTGCAGCAAAGGCTCCTACATGAATCCCCACCACAAATGTCAACTATGGACCCGATAGTTCTGTAAACGGATCTCTTACTTGGAACTTGCTTGGGTAACATGAAAACCTCCGGTTCTGTTCCTAGTTTGAAATATCGTCAAGTTCTGATTGTGAAAACGGGGTAAGAGGCACATAGCAGCGCTCATGTTCCACAACTGCTAACTATGCGAGGAGCCTGTGATGTCAATTGGATACATTTCAAGGCTCTCACTGAGAAGGTCTCACTTCATTCTCGTTTGTGGGCGTTGTGCCGTAGGTCGAAAATAACCATGCAAGTTCCTCTTTTGGGAACTTTGGTGATGGATCCCTTCAGAAACTGTTACCAATATTTTAAGTAGGCTTGCTTACGTCTACCAATACTTGGGGAAATGTACATTTGAGACTCGGAATCTCCCTTAAGGAAACGTGCAAAAAACATTCTCCTATAGATTTTTCATTTTAGGCACGCTCATCACTGATTCATGACTGATTACGTAATTTTGCTTGATAATTGTAGAGCTAGTCCAGGTAATTTCCAGAAACGTTTCCAACAGTGACAACGAACGGTTCCAATTCATATGTCTAGATTCAATACCAGTACAACTTTATAAAATGGCCACCCCCATGGTATTTTTATTTTTTTAACAAATTTCAAGCACAAAAATTGCATTTATGTTGGTCGGTACAAGTACAATACATTTTACAGATAAAACCCATTTCTGATTGTGATTCAAATAAGTGGAGTACGTGTAACGTAGAGCAGGATTGAAGTTGAACCCTTTTCACTCCATGGAACTGCACTAGTAGAGACAGTCCCCGAGTTACGTAGGGCAGGATTGTTGTTGATCCCTTTTCAGTCTGTGGAACTGGAACTGCACTAGTAGAGACAGTATCTGAGTAACGTTGGACAGGATTGTTGTTGATCCCTTCCTGGTCTGTGGAAGTGGAACTGCACTAGTAGAGACAGTCCCCGAGTAACGTAGGACAGGATTGTTGTTGATCCCTTTTCAGTCTGTGGAACTGGAACTGCACTAGTAGAGACAGTTTCCAAGTAACGTTGGACAGGATTGCTGTTTATCCCTTCATGGTCTTTGGAACTGGAACTTCACTAGTAGAAACAGTCTCCAAGTAACTTGATGCACGATTGTTGTTGATTCCTTTTTGGTCCGTGGATCTGGAACTGCACTAGTAGAGACATTCCCCGAGTAACGTAGGCTGGGATTGTTGTTGATCTCTTTCTGGTCCGTGGAACTGGAACTGCATTAGTGGAGACTGTCTCCGAGTAACGTTGGACAGGATTGCTTTTTATCTCTTCCTCGTCTGTGGAACGGGAACTTCACTAGTAGAGAGATTCTCCGAGTAACATAGAGCAGGATTGTTGTTGACCTCTTCCTGGTCCGTGGAATTGAAACTGCACTAGTAAAGAGTCTCTAAGTAACGTAGAGCAGGATTGTTGTTGATCCCTTTTCATTCCGTGGAACTGGAACTGCACTAGTAGAGACAGTCTCCGAGTAACGTTGGACAGGATAGTTGTTGATCCCTTCCTGCTCTGTGGAAGTGGAACTTCACTAGTAGAGATAGTCCCCGCGTAACATAGGGCAGGATTGATGATCCCTTTTCAGTCTGTGGAACTGGAACTGCTCTAGTACAGACAGTTTCCAAGTAACGTTGGACAGGATTGTTGTTGATCCCTTCCTGGTCTGTGGAACTGGAGCTTCACTAGTAGAGACAGTCCCCGAGTAACGTAGGGCAGGATTGTTGTTGATCCCTTCCTGGTCTGTGGAACTGGAGCTTCACTAGTAGAGACAGTCCCCGAGTAACGTAGGGCAGGATTGTTGTTGATCTCTTTCTGGTCTGTGGAACTGGAACTGCATTAGTGGAGACTGTCTCCGAGTAACGTTGGACAGGATAGTTGTTGATCCCTTCCTGCTCTGTGGAAGTGGAACTTCACTAGTAGAGATAGTCCCCGAGTAACATAGGGCAGGATTGATGATCCCTTTTCAGTCTGTGGAACTGGAACTGCTCTAGTACAGACAGTTTCCAAGTAACGTTGGACAGGATTGTTGTTGATCCCTTCCTGGTCTGTGGAACTGGAACTGCACTAGTAGAGACAATCTCCAAATAACGTTGGATAGGATTGTAGTTGATCCCTTCCTGGTCTGTGGAAGTTGTACTTCACTAGTAGAGACAGTCCCCGAGTAACATAGAGCAGGATTGTTGTTGATCTCTTTCTGGTCTGTGGAACTGGAACTGCATTAGTGGAGACTGTCTCTGTGTAACGTTGGACAGGATAGTTGTTGATCCCTTCCTGCTCTGTGGAAGTGGAACTTCACTAGTAGAGACAGTCCCCGAGTAACATAGGGCAGGATTGATGATCCCTATTCAGTCTGTCGAACTGGAACTGCTCTAGTACAGACAGTCTCCGAGTAACGTTGGACAGGATTGTTGTTGATCCCTTCCTGGTCCGTGGAACTGGAACTGCACTAGTAGAGACATTCTCCAAGTAACTTGATGCAGGATTGTTGTTGATCCCTTCCTGGTCCGTGGAACTGGAACTGCACTAGTAGAGACAGTCTCCAAGTAACTTGATGCAGGATTGTTGTTGATCCCTTCCTAGTCCGTGGAACTGGAACTGCACTAGTAGAGACAGTCTCCAAGTAACTTGATGCAGGATTGTTGTTGATCCCTTCCTAGTCCGTGGAACTGGAACTGCACTAGTAGAGACAGTCTCCAAGTAACTTGATGCAGGATTGTTGTTGATCCCTTCCTGGTCCGTGGAACTGGAACTGCACTAGTAGTGACATTCTCCAAGTAACTTGATGCAGGATTGTTGTTGATCCCTTCCTGGTCTGTGGAACTGGAACTGCACTAGTAGAGACAGTCTCCAAGTAACTTGATGCAGGATTGTTGTTGATCCCTTCCTGGTCTGTGGAAGTGGAACTTCATTAGTAGAGACAGTCCCTAAGTAACGTAGGGCAAAATTGTTGTTGATTGTTTCTCAGTTTGTAGACCTGTACCAGCAAGGCCAGGTTTGTTGTCACTTCTTGTAACCAATCCAGACCACCACAGTCCAGGTACAGCTGTTCAGTATTTTAGCAGCTGGCATAAAAGCCGGATCCTGCTTCGTGCTGTTCAAACTCCTTGGAAACTCTTACATCGTGGAATCAAATATATTCGAAAAAACTAGCCTCTGAATTTGGACGAATTTGAGTAATTAATAGTCGGGTTACCTTCCTAACCCCAAGACTAGAGATCAGCTGCGGGCCTCGAGTTCAGCTTCTTGCACTTTCCTCGTATAACACTATCATAATGCGTCATCACAAATTCCTTGGGGAGCATAATTTTGACTGTTCTTCCCCAATATTGGTTACGTAACGCATGCGGGATACCCAAGTCTTTCAAGATAAATTATATCTATGTGACTGTAGGTTTTATTTACATTAAGAACACCCTCTTATAGTAGTATGAGCCCACTCCTATGAACCACTCCTTCCAGCCTCCAGACATTCCTTTAATGTTTGCACTAACTGCTAAAATTTTTTAAGCATGGAACATGCTTGGACTAACTATGTGAAAAACGTTATGCAAGTGCTATTCGCTCCTGGAGGCCCCAGGAAACTGAAATTTCATAGGTCGCCTCTCTGACACTGCGGAATTCAAATGGCGAACTATATTCCTCCCTGATCAGCTCCGTGAACTGAATCCCAAATTCAGTTTAGAAGTATTGGTGGTTAAAGCATGTTCCATGTTTTCCTCTTTTAGACGTCAGGCCTTAAGCTGACCCAACCAGGGGGTGCAGGGGGCGGAGCCCCCATAAATGAGTTTTTTTTTGTGTAAATGTTGTCATTGTATCAACCCTTTTATTTACTTAGCCTTTCTTATATTTATAAATATAATGTAAAGTATAAGTATAAATACAGAGCTTTATTTGTCATGTAGTAAATTTATGGAGTTAGTTCTGCTAGTGACAAGAATAGTTGACATATCTTATTGGAGAATCCGTGGTAACCAGCGAGTTGACTACAGAATCGGAGCGCTTTCGAAGTTAGAACATCATCATCCGGCTATCCAGAGTGAAACAAAGTCAGTGAATGATCCTATTAACATCTTAAGGGTGAAGGGGAAGTGAAAGGATTAGAAAGGGAACGGTCATTGATTACAAAGCCACCCTGTGGTGAGAGGGATTGAGTTTGTCTGTTTTGTGGAGTAAATGGGGGAATTGAACTAAGCCCTAAGAGCTATTTGTATCGCGTGATTGTGGTGAACTTGATGGTGGTTACCAGTAGTCCTTTCCCTTTCTAATCCCTTCATACGGAAAAGAGAGACATAAAGTCCGTGAATGATCCTTTTTACATCAAGGAAGAGAAGGGATTAGAAAGGGAACGGTCATTGATTACAAAGCCACCCTGTGGTGAGAGGGATTGAGTTTGTCTTGTGGGGCGAATGAGGGAATTAAAAGAAGTCCTAAGGGCTATTTGTATCACGTGATTGTGGTGAACTTGATGGTGGCTACCAGTAGTCCTTTCCCTTTCTAATCCCTTCATACAGAAAAGAGAGACATAAAGTCCGTGAATGATCCTTTTTACATCAAGGAAGAGAAGGGATTAGAAAGGGAACGGTCATTTGGTCACAAAGCCACCCTGTGGTGAGAGGGATTGAGTTTGTCTTGTGGGGCGAATGAGGGAATTAAAAGAAGTCCTAAGGGCTATTTGTATCACGTGATTGTGGTGAACTTGATGGTGGCTACCAGTAGTCCTTTCCCTTTCTAATCCCTTCATACGGAAAAGAGAGACATAAAGTCCGTGAATGATCCTTTTTACATCAAGGAAGAGAAGGGATTAGAAAGGGAACGGTCATTGATTACAAAGCCACCCTGTGGTGAGAGGGATTGAGTTTGTCTTGTGGGGCGAATGAGGGAATTAAAAGAAGTCCTAAGGGCTATTTGTATCACGTGATTGTGGTGAACTTGATGGTGGTTACCAGTAGTCCTTTCCCTTTCTAATCCCTTCATACGGAAAAGAGAGACATAAAGTCCGTGAATGATCCTTTTTACATCAAGGAAGAGAAGGGATTAGAAAGGGAACGGTCATTGATTACAAAGCCACCCTGTGGTGAGAGGGATTGAGTTTGTCTTGTGGGGCGAATGAGGGAATTAAAAGAAGTCCTAAGGGCTATTTGTATCACGTGATTGTGGTGAACTTGATGGTGGTTACCAGTAGTCCTTTCCCTTTCTAATCCCTTCATACAGAAAAGAGAGACATAAAGTCCGTGAATGATCCTTTTTACATCAAGGAAGAGAAGGGATTAGAAAGGGAACGGTCATTGATTACAAAGCCACCCTGTGGTGAGAGGGATTGAGTTTGTCTTGTGGGGCGAATGAGGGAATTAAAAGAAGTCCTAAGGGCTATTTGTATCACGTGATTGTGGTGAACTTGATGGTGGCTACCAGTAGTCCTTTCCCTTTCTAATCCCTTCATACAGAAAAGAGAGACATAAAGTCCGTGAATGATCCTTTTTACATCAAGGAAGAGAAGGGATTAGAAAGGGAACGGTCATTTGGTCACAAAGCCACCCTGTGGTGAGAGGGATTGAGTTTGTCTTGTGGGGCGAATGAGGGAATTAAAAGAAGTCCTAAGGGCTATTTGTATCACGTGATTGTGGTGAACTTGATGGTGGCTACCAGTAGTCCTTTCCCTTTCTAATCCCTTCATACAGAAAAGAGAGACATAAAGTCCGTGAATGATCCTTTTTACATCAAGGAAGAGAAGGGATTAGAAAGGGAACGGTCATTTGGTCACAAAGCCACCCTGTGGTGAGAGGGATTGAGTTTGTCTTGTGGGGCGAATGAGGGAATTAAAATAAGCCCTAAGGGCTATTTGTATCATTAATTGTGGTGAACTTGATGCCCTTGGTGGTGGTTACCAGTAGTCCTTCCCTTTCTAATCCCTTTACCCAACTGTCACCAGTAGAATTCTCTGTCGACCTCAACTTTCTGATTACGACGGATTTTTGAATAAGGTGCGTAACAAATTCTTGTATCCTTGGTGAATCATTCCTGCTCGGATCGGAAAAATATTGTTCTTGAGATATCGCACCCTTGCTTGTTTAGGGTTACAACTCAAAATTTGGCTTTTTTGAGTTTATGGTATTGATGAAAAACAGAAAAACGAGCTCTATCGATCTGTTACAACTTTAGGGACTCCAGTTGCTGCCAGGAAGCAGTTAAAAACGCTGTTGAGGACACCTCAACTCCCCATCATTCTTCGATAGGGTTATAACTCTTCAGTTGTGACTCAGCTGCCATACTGGCACCACGCGTTTTTACGATTTCGAAAGTTTTAACACGAATTATGACGGTGTTTGTGACTGAAGTGACATATTTTAAGTGCATTATTTTGAGTTGAGACGCTATAGACGATTGGAGTCATGAACACAGTTATTAGAACCCAAAAAAGAGTTCAATTCTAACTTTCAAAGGCTTTCTCATATTAGAGGATGAATTCGAACTCAAAGCAATGTCTCAAGGAGGGGTCTATTTTTCTCGTTTCCTGAAAAAAGAGAATTTTTGAGTTTTAACACTAATCAAGCAAGGGTGCGATAGGGGAAGCTGCTGTACCTGGGGACGGTTGTACCTGCGGACATCGCTCGTGTAAATTCGGGTACACTCGGGAAGGTTCGGAGGGGTGGGGGGGGGGGGTCAAGAGATGCTTTTCAATCCTATTGCGGTGCTCCATGTGTTTTACGTGCCGATGGATCGCCTGGTAAGTTTTATCTCAACTTTTCCATTTTAAGAGGGTGAAAGTAAAAAAAAAAAGTGATGCATGTTTTCGTTTTTGGTTGTCCTGCACTAAGTATAATGGATTGAGGCTATATACGAGGGGGTACCCAAAAGCAACCAGAATTTCGTCATAACTTCTTCATTTTTCAATGATTTACACCAAATTTTGATCACCTTCAAAGTAATTACCACTGACTGCAACGCACTTTTCCAATCGCGTCTTTTATTGTTCAAAACATTTTTGGAATTCATTTAATGGAATGAGCTTGATGCCATCTGGCGATTTTTGTTTCACATCTTCCACAGTTTTCCTTTCAAGTCCCTTTTGAGTCGGGGGAACGAAAAAAAGTCGCGGGGGGCGAGATCAGGTGAATAGGAGGGGGTAAACAATCGGTGTCATGCCATTTTTCGAAGAAAAATGCTTCACAGACAGGGCAATGAGTGCGGGGGCTTTGCTCGTCTGTGAGGAGGCGTGGGACAAATTTGGCTGCAACCTTTCTCATGCACAAATCCTCCGACAAAATTCTCTGGATTATACTCCCAGACATCTCAACCAATTGATCAACCATTCGACAACAGTCTTTGCGAATCATGGTGTTGATTTTATCAACGTTGTCGTCAGTTCTTGACGTTGAAGGGCGGCCAGAACGAGATTGGTCTTCAATCCTCATTTTCCAATTTTTAAAACGTTGAAACCACTCGTAGACACGTGTATTGCTTAATGCAGCATCCCCTTAAGCAGTTTTAAGCATTACGAGAGTTTCAGCCGGCCTTAACTGAATTATATTGGGTGAAAACGTTTTGTGCAGTAGAAAGGTTAATAAAGGTTCATGTTTTATCGCTAATTGGCAAAGTTGATCTTTCTCTCTCAAAATTTGCTGAACTTTATTGAAATAAATTAGATATTTTGTGAAAAACACGTTTTTTATGAGCTGAGACATTTTATTTATTTATTTTAACCTAAGGACAGTAAAATCATTTTTGGAAAGGTTTTTTTTTTTCGAACAGAAAACATTTGAATACAAGGATAACAAAATTCCCTGGCTTGTAGGGGTTGTTGTTGAAGGCAATTGACATTTTTTCAGACAAATAACTGGAACATAGGCCTCGGAAAATATTCAAATGTAAATTGTATCCATAGGTACAGCAGCCTCCCCTATCGTTCCTACCCGATTGCTATAAGATCGAGGGTCTAGGAGGCCGAAAAGGAACGATATTCTCGTAGTTGAACGGTTCTTATGGGTAAAGAAAAATATCGTTCCGACCAGGAAGGGTTCATAGTAAAACTGTTTTATTTCACTCTAAAAATGAACGTCCTGGACCTAGTTGTTTGTAATCAGATGCAAGATAATTGTATTGAGACGCAAAGTTATTAAATACTGTGATACAATCTTTCGTATTGGACCAAATCTTACTTTGTCCATTAGTTGTAGTTTTTATACTGCACACATTTGTATAGCTGCGTGGAAAGTAATGCCAGTAGTTGTTACCATTCGTTTAGTTCCACCAAGAAGTTTTGTGAAGATTACTATTGTTGATGCTGAATCCTGTACCTACTTAGAACTAATCAAATTATCCGCAGGTGCCTGTAGTCGATATGTAATAGCGAATTAAAAATACACACCTAAGTACCTATCTATTTCCATTGCTTTTGTTTTCCTGTTTTCGATCGTGAGAAACGAGGATCGTGAAAAAAAACCACAGAGTTGGTTAGGTCTGTAGTTTGAATGCAAAATGTTGCAAATTATTACACAATGGTATATTATTTCACTGTTTAGATCTGCCGTCTGCATAGAACTCTGTTTCAATTAATAATAATAACATCGCACTCCTAGAATTGTGGATGCCTTCATTTCGAAATGTTGTGATTCTTCGTTGCTATGGAAGAACCACTTAGGGATGTCCCCAAAGTATCGATTCTTTTTGAAAAAAGTATCGATACATATCGATACTTATTTTCTCTGGTGTATATCGTAGTATCGATACTTTTTTCCAGTATCGGAGGCGATACTTTTTTTCTTTCACATTTATTCTACGACATGAAGGCACCTACTTGACAGTACCTCTATCTCTCCGTAGATTGTTGGGAGACCAACCACTTCAACAAATTGAACAAAGATGATGTACCACCACCTCCAGCTCTCTATGATAACCTGCTGACCTCCATCATCTAGGAAGGACCACCAGAATGTTAACCCAACCAAGTGCAATACGAAAACAAGTGCCTAAACAAATGGAGAGGTGTCACACTGATTTTTTTTTTTTTTTTTTTTTTTTTTCGGCAGGCAGGTGAGAAAATCTTTAAGATCCACAGGTGGAGTTGGATCTCGTAAGATAGGTACCTGAAGGATCCGCGACTTCAAGGTTATGTGGGATTCAAACCCACTAAAAAAAACACCTCCTTTTCTCCCACGTTGGAAGCTCAGCCTGGAACTGTTTAACAGGTGTCACACTGATGGAGAGAAACAAACGACATTTTCACCCTTTTTTTCTAAGTATTGGTACTTCAAAATATCGATACTTTCTAGATGTATCGATACGATATTATATCGATACTTTTGAAGTATCGGACATCCCTAGCCCAACTGAGTGACATGAAACTCTATTTGAAGACAAGAACTGATTCTTTCTTTCATTTTTTCGTGGACGGCTAAATTTGATCAGCTGAAATTTGAACAGATGTTAGGCCTACTTTCGTCTGACTAATACTAATTATTAGTATTATTAGTACTATTATAGTATTAGTCACAGACGAAAGTAGGCCTAACATCTGTTCAAATTTCAGCAATTTTCAATTTGCAATTTTTTTGGTATCTTGTTTGTTCTCTGTTGGATACCTGGGCACTGCGGTAATGAAATTGCTGAACTGAATGCGTGACGAGCAACAGAAGAGCCAACTACGTCATTTGTCCACATTCGTTCTGACTTCCAAGCAACATTATGGTCCGTTCGGAGAAGCAGCCCGGAACCAGTTCTGAACCAAACCAGAACTGGAAAGGGGAGGGGATAGAGGCGCTTGGATTCCTCCAGGATTCTCCGAACTGTTCAGGACTGCTTCTCCAAACAAACCTTTAGATGATGCGGTACGGATAACCTGGAAATCCAAATGGATCCTTATGGAAAACAATAATCTTTGAGAGGTGAAGAAGTCCGTGACAGCGTGATCCTCCTCCTGTAGATCAAAGAAGCTCCCAGGAAGTGGTCCATTCACGCCGCAAAGAAGTCATTCTGACACGACTTCAAATAGGACACAGCAGACTAGGACAATGAGGAATTTCACCATGTCGGAATTTCCTATTTTGGACCCCAAAATCGGATTCAGCTTCTCTAAAAACCACCTATGGCAAACTTTCAGCCCGAACTTCCTAATTTACGAATAAACAAAACAGTGTAGAAAATACGAATGTTTAAAAAAACCGGGAAAATGACGTCATGCTGTAATAGTTCATTTATGGCCGCTTGAAGCGCTGAGATCAAGAAATCCATAGTCCCCAGATGCAAAATTTCACGAAACAGTAAAGTTCGAAATCGAAAAACTGAAGAAAAAAATAGAAAAAGCGAGATGGGGAAAATTAGGTTTCCTCTGTTTTTGTTTGATAACTTTTCTCTTAGAAAACACGATTTCGTCGTCCCAATGGGCAACACTGGGAGGAGACGGCGATCCGAACAGCCCAATCAGCGAGCGTTCCTGGTTAGTTTTGAAATAAAAAATTTTGATTGTCTCCCAAAAATAACAGGAGACTTATTTTCCGAAATCAGCCCGATTTTCATTTATCCCACACCATTAACTATTCAGGAAAAATGCAAACAGAAATCGGTGAAATTCCTCATTCGCCATTTGTTAACTGAGTGTCCCAATTTTCGTTCAATCCTACCAGAGACCCCAATAAATCTGCAATAATTACTGAAAATTAAATTAAAAATTTAAATTAAATTAAGAAAAAAAGCTATTCTCGTTTCTGAACTATTTAAGTCCACGCCCTTTGGTGGTTGTTCAGAGCTCTGGGTGGTCTCATTCGATTGCGAAAATTCTATTCTATTTTTAAACCGGTGAAAAAAATAGGTACCTATACAGGGCATGACTTAATGGTTCAATTCTGCAAGTAATTTCCAACAAAAATGCCTCATAGCAATTTTGTTTTAACCACTTGGTTTTTTTTCAATATAGATTATTTGCCTGAAGATTTATAAATAAATTTGCCTAACGTCATTAAAACTGTCATAACAGTAACAGGAGTTACTCCTGATCAAATTCAAATTTGAGACATAGATTTCCAAGCTACCTAGTGCAAAACCAAATGTAATGTAACGTCATTAAAACTGTCATAACAGTAACAGGAGTTACTCCTGATCAAATTCAAATTTGAGACATAGATTTCCAAGCTACCTAGTGCAAAACCAAATGTAATGTAACGTCATTAAAACTGTCATAACAGTAACAGGAGTTACTCCTGATCAAATTCAAATTTGAGACATAGATTTCCAAGCTACCTAGTGCAAAACCAAATGTAATGTAACGTCATTAAAACTGTCATAACAGTAACAGGAGTTACTCCTGTTCAAATTCAAATTTGAGACATTAAATTTCCAAGCTACCTAGTGCAAAACCAAATGTAATGTAACGTCATTAAAACTGTCATAACAGTAACAGGAGTTACTCCTGTTCAAATTCAAATTTGAGACATTAAATTTCCAAGCTACCTAGTGCAAAACCAAATGTAATGTAACGTCATTAAAACTGTCATAACAGTAACAGGAGTTACTCCTGTTCAAATTCAAATTTGAGACATTAAATTTCCAAGCTACCTAGTGCAAAACCAAATGTAATGTAACGTCATTAAAACTGTCATAACAGTAACAGGAGTTACTCCTGTTCAAATTCAAATTTGAGACATTAAATTTCCAAGCTACCTAGTGCAAAACCAAATGTAATGTAACGTCATTAAAACTGTCATAACAGTAACAGGAGTTACTCCTGATCAAATTCAAATTTGAGACATAGATTTCCAAGCTACCTAGTGCAAAACCAAATGTAATGTAACGTCATTAAAACTGTCATAACAGTAACAGGAGTTACTCCTGATCAAATTCAAATTTGAGACATAGATTTCCAAGCTACCTAGTGCAAAACCAAATGTAATGTAACGTCATTAAAACTGTCATAACAGTAACAGGAGTTACTCCTGTTCAAATTCAAATTTGAGACATTAAATTTCCAAGCTACCTAGTGCAAAACCAAATGTAATGTAACGTCATTAAAACTGTCATAACAGTAACAGGAGTTACTCCTGTTCAAATTCAAATTTGAGACATTAAATTTCCAAGCTACCTAGTGCAAAACCAAATGTAATGTAACGTCATTAAAACTGTCATAACAGTAACAGGAGTTACTCCTGTTCAAATTCAAATTTGAGACATTAAATTTCCAAGCTACCTAGTGCAAAACCAAATGTAATGTAACGTCATTAAAACTGTCATAACAGTAACAGGAGTTACTCCTGTTCAAATTCAAATTTGAGACATTAAATTTCCAAGCTACCTAGTGCAAAACCAAATGTAATGTAACGTCATTAAAACTGTCATAACAGTAACAGGAGTTACTCCTGATCAAATTCAAATTTGAGACATAGATTTCCAAGCTACCTAGTGCAAAACCAAATGTAATGTAACGTCATTAAAACTGTCATAACAGTAACAGGAGTTACTCCTGATCAAATTCAAATTTGAGACATAGATTTCCAAGCTACCTAGTGCAAAACCAAATGTAATGTAACGTCATTAAAACTGTCATAACAGTAACAGGAGTTACTCCTGTTCAAATTCAAATTTGAGACATTAAATTTCCAAGCTACCTAGTGCAAAACCAAATGTAATGTAACGTCATTAAAACTGTCATAACAGTAACAGGAGTTACTCCTGTTCAAATTCAAATTTGAGACATTAAATTTCCAAGCTACCTAGTGCAAAACCAAATGTAATGTAACGTCATTAAAACTGTCATAACAGTAACAGGAGTTACTCCTGATCAAATTCAAATTTGAGACATAGATTTCCAAGCTACCTAGTGCAAAACCAAATGTAATGTAACGTCATTAAAACTGTCATAACAGTAACAGGAGTTACTCCTGATCAAATTCAAATTTGAGACATAGATTTCCAAGCTACCTAGTGCAAAACCAAATGTAATGTAACGTCATTAAAACTGTCATAACAGTAACAGGAGTTACTCCTGTTCAAATTCAAATTTGAGACATTAAATTTCCAAGCTACCTAGTGCAAAACCAAATGTAATGTAACGTCATTAAAACTGTCATAACAGTAACAGGAGTTACTCCTGTTCAAATTCAAATTTGAGACATTAAATTTCCAAGCTACCTAGTGCAAAACCAAATGTAATGTAACGTCATTAAAACTGTCATAACAGTAACAGGAGTTACTCCTGTTCAAATTCAAATTTGAGACATTAAATTTCCAAGCTACCTAGTGCAAAACCAAATGTAATGTAACGTCATTAAAACTGTCATAACAGTAACAGGAGTTACTCCTGATCAAATTCAAATTTGAGACATTAACCTTCTAACTGCCAAGCTGATTTGGCCATGACTTCCCTAGGAGCCAAATGAAAATATCAAGTGCAGGCTTTCCTTACGTGGAAATTTGGGATCTTTACATTCTATAATAGAATATAACACATTATGTATATCATTATGTACTGAGACCGCCGGCGACCTTCATGGCACTTAAAGGCAACAGAGTACTCGGTGTGCCATGAGGTCGCCGGCGGGTCACGTTTTTGTGACCAAAACCAAGGAGGGTGGATGCAAGAGAGATTGGCACGCGGAATGAAACTCGGAACACAAGTTGTTTACCTGTAAACAACAAAAAATACTACGCTGATTTACTCAGCTGTATTTATTTAGGAAATTCAATGGCTCTTTAGTGGGTTGTTAGAGGAAATTTCATATAAAAAGTGAGGCCGTCCGCGGTCTCATAGGCACCCATGGTAACCGCTTCTAAAACATGCTGCAAATCGTAAACCATCCCGTGATCCAGTTGCTAGGTGCCTAATGAAGCTAATAATTACCGGAGGGTCGGAAAAAATAATATTCCTTAGATGTACAGATGAAAAATTGTGAGGTAGCCGGCGGCCCTCACGGCACCTATTGTTGGGTATCGTGAGGTAGCCAGCGGCCCTCATGGCACTTAAAAGGTTAAATTTCCAAGCTACCTAGTGCAAAACCAAATGTAATCTTTCAGCTACAAACCTTCTTTTTTTAAATCAAGTCACATTGCAAACTTCAAATTTTTTCCGTAATTTTACTCTTTTTGATCGAAGTTTTTACTCTGAATCTCTAACCATTTTGATGGGCGCTTTTCGGAATAACCATGCTAAAATTGTTAGGTTTCTAACGATTTATCGATTGTTCTTTTTAAAATTCAAATTGGAAGAGTGAATCAAGTTTGAATGCCAAAAAACGCATGTTTTACTAGAAAAATTAGTGTTTTACGCGGGGTACGGTTACCCTCGATCTCAAGATGACAAGTTTGTTAACATTTCCTATGTAATTTTTCATGCTGAATCCAATGGCAATAATTATGTTTGCTAGTAAGTGGATTTTTCAAAGAAAACCTGGATTTTCGTAAATTGTACGATAATTATTGCCATTGGATTCAGCATGAAAAATTACATAGGAAATTATAACAAACTCGTCATCTTGAGATCGAGGGTACCTACCTAACCTTACCCCGCGTGAAAAACTGGATTTTCTGGTAAAACATGCGTTTTTTTGGCATTCAAACTTGATTTACTCTTCCAATTTGAATTTTAAAAAGAATAATTCATATTTTATGTCATAAAATATGAATTATTCGTCGATATGGTAGTGAGCGTATAGTACCTAACACCTTTCTATTCAATAAAAGTATCATCTGTGTTATGTTAAAGCTCAATCTTATGAGACTAAAAAACATTGGTTCAGTAGACAATACCTACTTTGTAGAACACGATATTCCAAATTTCATAAAAATCGGTCGAAGGGGGTTAAACAAATAAAAGCATCTTGCTCCATTCCAAAGGTTTATTACAGAAAATAATGTGAACGGGCGGGAGGAGGGGGTATAGTGATGGCGGGCTCTTTGATAGCATCCACGTGTCTTACATGGAAGTAAGACAGTACTGCTCGAGTACATGGAAGTCTTACATGGAAGTAAGACAGTACATGGAAGTCTTACATGGAAGTAAAGGTTTGTTTGGACAGGCAGTCCTGAACGGTTCAGAACCGACCACGCCCCTTTTGAGGCGTATGGACAGCGCCAGAACCAGTTCGGGATTTTTAGTTCGGTGTATGGACAGCCAGTCCAGGACTGTTTCGAACTGGTTCTGACGGTTCGAGATTTTTTTCAGAACCACTAGTCCAGAACTTCTTCTTCTTCTTTTTTTAGTCCCCTCTCCATGGATTTCTCACTTGGCCTTCTGACTTTCTTGAGGTAACAACAAAGTTGTGTCTGATAAAAGCTAGGCTGTGATTTTTTCGGACAAGAAGATTACCAAATATTCATCAAATTGAGCACCATCATTGAAATTGTTCCATAGTTCCTTCAAAATATATTATTATACAAAATTTGTTAATTTTACTTGTTTTTTCCTAATTTGTTTTCTTCATTTTTTGGTTTTTATTTGTTGTTGAGAAAACTGTGATTGCTACAGGTATTTATTTATTGGTATCGTGAGCAAGTTTTCGTGAAGATATTTCAGTTTATGTGCCAAAGCAAAGACATGAAAATGTCAAAAGTGCCAAAATTTCACGACGAGCGATCAAAAACTGAGAGGTAAGAAGGTAGAGCAGAATAATTCCGTCGAGGTAGAGTAGGTACCTAAAACAATTATTATGTGTGCGTCCAATGACGAATACACCTTGGAAGAATACCTCTAGGTGCGCACAATGGGGTATTTCGGTCAATTTTTTTTATTTTTTTTTTCAAAAGAGTATGGCTCAGGAATAACGGTAATCGGTCTGTTCGTCGAGAAAATGTTTTTAAAAAATCAGAGAAGCTAAGGAAAGTTGAAGATTTGAACGGTGTGACGTAGCTAGCCAATCGTGACGTAGCTAGCCAACTGTCTTTGAAAAAGTATCCATGCACAGAAACCCCTCTTGGATACTACAACATTCTACTCACACACGCGCGCGGGGCTGTCCGCGGCGTAGTCCTTGCCTAGTGTGTGTGCATTTATAGCGGCCCGCCTTTTTCAAACGTGTGATCTCTTTAATTAATTTTTCTACCACATGTTATAGTATCATTGGGCTAATAGTTGGTGTATATAGGTTTTCAAGGGTGCTGAATCCAAATTTGAGGTCAAAAACCTGAATTTCCGACCCACCGAAATACCCCATTGTGATAGAAATTTAATCCAGATTATACTGGTGTGTAACTACTGGTGTAGTCTACTTAGTTCCATTGGAAAGTTCATAACAACACCTCATTTCTTGTAATTGTGATTGATTTTTTTCAATTCCACCATTGATAAAGCAGATGGTTTAATCTTGTTTCTGCTATAATTCATGCATGTCTAGTAAGCAATTTGCTGTGAGTTGTCCTTATCTCACCTGTGAACCTTCAGCCCAATTTCCTTCGATTTTATTATGATGAATGGATTCAAGAATACCTACACATTTTGAGCAGCATACTTAAAGAACCAAATATGCTCTTTTGGCGGTAGTTTATTTCGTAAAAAAAAACAGGGAAAAAGCCTAGGTAGGTAGGCTACTTATGCAATATCAGAACAACTACAAATTTTATGTACTTTTTTGATAGATGATAAAAATGCAACGAAGTAAATGCGAAAAAAACAAATCCTGTGTTATCCTGATTTGATATTGACAAGAAATCAGCAGAAAGTTAAGTTTGTTGACTTGTTCTTCTTTCATTTTAGCTGTCGCGACGAAGGACATGACGGACAGGTGTCAGTTGTAGTTCTGAATTGGTTCTAAACGCGTATGGACAGCTAGTGAGTTCCGAACGGTTCTCATCCCCTCCCCAGTCAGTTCTGTCTCGGACTAGTTCGATCCCGAACTGGTTCTGGACTGAATGTCCAAACAAACCTTAAGACAGTACTGCTCGAGACTTCGACAAGTGCGGATCTCTGGCCTTCACAACACCGATTACCTTATCTCCAGATAGTTCTTCAGATAGTGCCTTCCAACTTAGCGGAGACAATGGAAACAGATGTTGATCTATCTCTCAATAACAGCGATGATAACAACACTCCGTTTGGTAAGCCAAACTATCCTGCTAAACGACAAAAAATGAACCCTACCGTAATACCAGTGTCTAACTCATTTGCACCGCTAGCTGCCTTGCCTAGCTCACAACAAAACTTGCCTCCAACCACTGCAACAGATAAGCAACCTAAACCACCTCCGATCTTTGTTCGTGATATTGCAAACATCAATAAGCTGTTACAAGTTACTCGAACTCTAAACCTTGGCGAATTTAAATACCATTCGACTCAAGATAAAGTCAAGTTCACATTTGATACGGTCGACGGTTATAGAGGCATGATCAAATATTTATCAGAAAACAAAGCGCAGTACTACACCTACCAATCTTATTCTGAGCGCGCCTTCCGAGTTGTTATTCGGGGTCTCCATCATTCCTGCGAAATAAATTACATCGAGGAAGAATTGAAACTTCTTGGATATAATCCTCGTCAAATCGTGCCTGTCCTCCACCCGGTTAGCAAAATCCCGTTACCACTCTTTTTCGTCGATCTCGAACCACATACCAAGAACCCGGAAATTTTTCACATCACTAAACTATGCCATGCAATAGTTAAAATCGAACCTCCACGACCCAAGAAGTCTATCATACAGTGCACCAAGTGCCAAGAATATGGGCACAGTAAAAATTTTTGCCATCAACAGCCTCGTTGCGTAAAATGCAATCTATCTCATGCTACCGAAAAATGTACCAAATCGGCAACAGAACCACCGACTTGCACAAACTGTGGAGGACCGCATACGGCAAATTACAAAGGGTGCCCGATTCATACGCGGCTACAAAAATCTCAAAATCCACTCCCTCAGAGTAGGACTGTTCCTCCACCCCCCGTCAGTTTTTCGCTCCCTTCTCAACCGCTTCCTTCTTCATATCGTCATCAACATGCCCTCAGATCAAGCTCCACTGCTATGGCTCGCTCATATGCTGATGTAGCAAATCAAGACCCTAACATTAATCTCCTGATCAACAAAATAGAAAGCCTAATCACTATCATTCAGCCTCTTGTCCAAACTCTCGCCCAAATTATCCCAAAACTGCTTAATATCAATGGATGATAATATAAAATTGCAATCATTAAATGTCTGCACTTGGAATGCCAGAGGCATAGCCAATAAATATATCGAACTCGACTATTTCCTCCATACAAATCACATAGATGTTTTACTGGCTACTGAAACAAAACTTACCATTGGTCACCCCTTTTATATCGAAGATTATATGTGCTACAGAGCGGATCACCCTAGTGGACATAGCGAGGGTGGATCATTGATATTGATAAAACGCTCTATACAACATGATGAATTACCAATTATCCAGGAAACGTGTGTGCAAGTAGCCAGAGTCACAGTCTATATTGGCAATCAGCAATGCCAACTCGCATCATTCTATTCTGCCCCTAGACACAGATTAGTACCAAGTGATTTCATTAGCGTTATCCATGAGCTCGGCAGTCACTTCCTCCTGGGCGGTGACTTCAACTCCAAGCACCCAAGCGTTGGCTCTAATGTATCAAATCCTAGAGGAAACATGCTCCGACAAATCGTACATCGTTTTAATATTGAGGTGCTACATCCTGTTGAGCCCACATATTATCCAGACAGACGGCACATCACTCCGGACGTCCTCGACTTCTTCCTGGGGAAAGGTGTCGACCACCTAACTACCCAACCTACTGTTATTCCGGACCTAAGCTCTGACCATTTCCCAACGCTTCTCCGATTCGGCCATTTCCACTCCACTAGAACCCATGGGAACAATCTTATCAAATATCCATTCGATTGGAAAGTCTATGAAAACACACTAGACCAATCAACTAATCTACTACTCCCTCTCAAAACTCCAGCCGACATTGACCGAGCAGTTTCCATCTTCACTCGCAACATTCAATTTGCTGCTACTATCGCCAGCACCCATTCTACCACCCACAGCTTTCCACAAAAATATGCGGCTCACGATCATCTTGCTACCTTACATCAAGCCAAATTACGAGCCCGAACCCGGTGGAGAGAGACTAGGCATCTCGAACATAAAGCAGTCTATAACAGAGCAACTAGAGACCTAAAATCAGCCCTCATTCAAGTGCGAAACAAGAGAAAGAATGCTCAAATGGCCACCCTGAACCCCGTGGATGGATCCCTGTGGAAAGCAACTCGAGCCATAACAAAAGAAAAACTTGCCATACCCCCAATCAAACAGGGCACTGCATGGCTGTGCGCACCCCTAGAGAAAGCAGAAGCGTTTGCTGATTCCCTTGCACTCCAATTTACCCCCAATTGCATTGGCAGCCAGAACTTTGATGAACAAGTAAGCACTCATCTTGAAGCTCCTCTCATACTTACTCCTTTTCGCAAATTTTTTACACCTAATCAGGTAAAGTCAGCAGTCATGAACTCTCGTTCAAAAAAGCCCCTGGTCCTGACGGGATAACCAAGCCTCTGCTAACACACCTGCCAAGGAGGGCTCTAGTGCAACTAACGCAGATTTACAACGCGATCCTCAGGCTGACGTATTTCCCTACTAAATGGAAGTTTGCTCAGGTCATAATGGTTAAAAAAAAGGGAAAGCCTCGAATGACTTAAAAAGCTATAGGCCCATTAGTCTTCTTTCTCTCCTGTCCAAAGTGCTTGAACGGCTCCTCCTCCCTGAGCTTCTCCATTCATTGGAGCATCTTCTTCCCCCAGAACAATTTGGATTCCGGTCTCTGCACTCTTGCCCTCAACAGCTCCACCGTGTGGTTGATGAAATCCTCCAAGCTTTTGAGAAAAACAGGTTTGCTATGGCCTGTTCCTGGACGTGGAGAAGGCGTTCGACCGTGTGTGGCACCAGGGGTTACTGTCTAAGCTGAAGGATCATCTAACCGACACTTACTATCGCATTTTACAGTCATACCTTACAAATAGAACATTCGCTGTACGCCACCAACAAGCTGTCTCTAAGTCTCATAGGGTCCAAGCAGGTGTCCCCCAGGGAAGCATTCTAGGTCCACTGCTCTATATATTTTATACCCATGATATTCCCAGTCAACCAGGCATTACAGTGGCCCAGTTTGCGGATGATCAAGCTGCCATTTCCCGAGACACAGATGCTGAACTAGCGCACAAAGCTCTGCAAGAGTACGTTGTCCGTCTCTACGAATGGAGTTCAAATTGGAAAATAAAACTCAACCCGGGCAAAACAAACTAATTTGTTTCACCTACAGAAGAATGGTGCCAGCCTTTGACCTACAGATTAACAATGAAACCGTGACAAAAACCGATTCTGTTAAATACCTGGGCATTACTCTAGATAGCAAACTAAGCTGGAATGCTCATATCACATCTAATGTGGCAAGTCTACGATATCGTACGCGTAAACTCTATTACCTACTTGCAAGCAGTCAATTCCCACTCAACACAAAGCGCCTTATGTACCTGTCCCTCCTAAAGCCAATTTGGCAATACGCTTGCGCCATATGGGGATCAGCGAGTGATTCTCAAATACGTCGCATCACCACTCAACAAAATAAAATCCTTCGTATCCTCTCAGGAGCTCCCTGGTACGTACGTAATGCGACACTACATTCTGATCTCGATATACCGACAATTATAGAAACGATCACTACTTCGTATAAACAGCATGGCTTCCCGCATGATCAATCACACCAACCCTATCATTGCGGCCATTCATCAAGAACCTCGCACACCCCCGACCGCTAAGACGCCTTAAACGGAAATGGCACTCAGATCTAGGTACTAGTTCCTGAATCCTGATAGCTCGCCGTTTACAAAATCTGGCAAACTGGTTTGAAGAAGTGTTAAACTGAGTCCCTATTTAAATCAAGTGCAATCGACTTGTCCAAATTCTCTATATCGTTATGTATCTATGTTTTTGTTAACTCAAAATGTGTATATTTCCTTCTATATCTATGTCTTCTTTTTGATTATTGTTGAATATTCTTAGTATATGCTACCACTGGGTAGAAAATATACCACAAGTGCCGTGTCATTAGTGTATAAGTCTAATATGTGCAAACTTGACAGTGTTTACCACAATAAAGTTACTTAAAAACAAAAAAAAAAAAAACATGGAAGTTTTAGTGTAAGTAACATCCATACGGTCATTGTTGTTGTTGTCCACCATGGATTTCAGGACCACAAACGAGAAGCAAAGACGACACACACACGTTACTTCAGATTTTCATCAGGTTTCGCGTTACTTTCAAGCTCTGACAGAAAGCAAAGCTACTCTGCTGTTTTATGAAAGGTCAAGTTGTGCGTACTGCCGCAGCCCATCCAGAAATGGAAAACCAGACGGTGATGATCAAGGATATTCGGCAAGGAATGAAGAACTTGGTGATGACTGTGATCGTTCTGGACATCGGTCCCGCAGTGCAAGTGAAAGAACGCGAAGTCAGGACTTTGAAAGTTGCTGATGGGACAGCTTGTATTAATTTATCCCTTTGGGGTGACGCGGGGAACCACATAGTACCAGGAGACATCATCAGGTACGTATCCCACTTTTAGAGTACCTATCGGAAGGTCGGTAGGTAAATTA
This sequence comes from Apolygus lucorum, assembly GCA_009739505.2. Lineage (NCBI taxonomy): Eukaryota > Metazoa > Arthropoda > Insecta > Hemiptera > Miridae > Apolygus > Apolygus lucorum. The sequence goes on along the minus strand of CM019178.2, from coordinate 48,693,154 downwards.
AACAAAAGAGAACCCGTAATCCCATCTGCTGATGGTACTTTGAGGGAGATTTGGCTAGTTCCCAACTTCCCTTAGTGAACCCTGGTAATTGAGAAATTTTCATCTTCCTGTGAACACGGGACCGTCGCTTCCGTTCTTTAAAATTCAGATAGTTCGAATTGTCAGACTTGGAGAATCTGATAGTAAGGACCTACAGTGTTTGTGTAGATAACATCATCAGCCCAAATGAAACCACAAGATGCTTACTTGACAGAATGTGACTAATTATACAGGGTGTCTACACTTAACCCCAGGAGGTAACACATAAGTTTTTGTGACATGGAGCTCACACAGCGGTACAAATGTACCCCAACTTACAAAAAATTAAAATCTTGTGTCTGTTTCCATTTTTAAATGAAATTATTGTTGCTTAAAATTCTATAAGCATCTAAACAATCATAAAAATTATTTGGGGTTCAAAAAGGTAATAGTTATATTTTTCATTGGACATTCCTTTTGAAAACCAATTTTCAAAACTGTTAAATATCGCTTCTCAATCAAAATTCGAAATAAAATTTGATCGATATGGAATGACCTTTGCTACTTTTGATTATGCAAGTTGGCAATATTCATAGTAGGAGAAAAATTGGCATCCGAATCCAATGAGTAGTTTCCTTATTCTACCACCCCAAAGATCACCCTTCTGTGATGCACTTGAACCCCTATTCTGATACTTCCCTTCTTCTCAGTAAAGGTCATGCGCAATGTTGTTACGTAGAAATTGTAGTGGGGTAAAAAGGGCGGTTCTGGCACAGTTACTAGGCGTCTCGGCAGCAGTGCTCTGTGGTGTCACGTAACCTCCATGTCAACTTGACCCCCTTCCCCAACCACCCTCCAATTCTGTATCAGTGCTCTGTGGTGTCATGTAACCTCCGTGGCAACTCCACCCCCTTAGTCCTCCATCTCCCAATTCATAGGGAACCATCCTCTAATTAGGATGTAACCTCCGTGGCAACTACACCTCCTTCCCCCACCTCCTACCAGTTCATAGGGGATCATCCTACCATTCAAAAGAGACCATCCCCAGTTCATAGGGAACCACCCTCCAATTCTCCATCACCTGTGGTTTCATGTAACCTCCGTGGCAACTCCACCCCCCTTCCACCACCTCCTACCTATTCAAAAGGGACCATCCCCAAATCATAGGGGACGATTGGATCATCAGTGAGGATCCAAAATTTCCTATAACGTTTCCGGGGATTCACACTGGGGTAAATTTGTACCCCAAACAGTTTGAAAAAACACACTGGGGTGATTTTGTACCCCACCACGAAAAAAGACACGAACCACACGAATTCTCAGAGCCAACTGGACTCGGGACAGTGCGTTTCCCGCTCACAGGGGTATCAGTATAATTTACGTGGGTCCCATTCGGGCGGGAAATTTTTCTTCGCGGGTGTGCACCCAAAAATAGGAACAGTGGGGTACAGCTGTACCTCTGTGTGAGGTCCTAGGGTTAAGATTGGCATAACTTCAGGGTTCGATTCTACAAGGTATTTCCAACAAAAAATGCCTCCTAGCAATTTTCTTTTAACCCACTCAAAATTCTTTTTTTTTTACTTTAAAGTTTTTTTTCGCGTTTTCGACCTCACGGCACTGATATGGTCATAACCACCTTATTTCTCCTGAAAATTCAAATCTGACAACACCGTTAGAAAGAGCGTTAAATTCCCAAGCTACCTAGTGCAAAATCAAAATCTTTCAGCAATAAAATAGTTTCAAAAAATCAAGTCAAAACGCAAACTTTAAAATTTTTTCGAAACTTGACTTTCTTTGACCAAAGTTTTCACTGTGAATCCCTGCCCATTTCGATGGGCGCTCTTCAGAGAAAACATGCCCAAATTGTCAGCTTTTCAACGGTCTATCAATTTTTCTTTTTTAAGATTCAAATTGGAAGAGTAAATGATGTTTGAATGTCAAAAAACGTGTGTTTTACATGAAAATCCAATGTTTCAAGCGGGTTATGGTTCGATCTCACGAGGGCTTGGCGAGTTTGGTATCATTTTCTATGTAATTTTTTACGCTGAATCCAATGATGATACTTCCGAATGATTTTGACGGCTAGAAAGTGGATTTTTCGAAGAAAACCTTCTTTTTACGTACATAAAATACCCACTGTTCGTAGATATGGTAGTGAGCATAAAGTAACACCTTTCTACTCAACAAAAATACCGAGTTTCTAGCTGATTGAAGTTTTTGTTGAGTAGAAAGGTGTTACTTTATGCTCACTACCATATCACCGAAACCTCACACCCTGTAGGAAAGCTCTCCAGCAACTTTGAGGGAGTGAAGCTTGCTGTGGAGCATCTGCTTGTGCGGGGCGATCGCCAAGTCGTGATTTTTGTCGACTCACAAGCTTCCATTCAGTCGCTCACAAGCAACGTTTCGACTGATGTCGTCCTGGTCCTCGAGTGCCGTCTTGCCATTGAGAAGCTGTTGATGAGGGGCTCCCAACTGGTGCTGCAGTGGGTTCCCTCTCATTGCCAAATAGAGGGAAATGAAAAAGCAGATGCGTTGTCCAAAAGAGGGTCACTCCTGCCGCAGCCAGATGCTCCTCTCCCTTACAGCACAGCCAAACGCCTGGTCGATGCCAAGATACAGTTAATAGCTCGAGAAGGCCATGAGAGAGCAGCAGCTGGAAAGCAATGGGCCACCCTACTGAACAATCCCATACGTAAAACATTGCCCAGAAGGCAAAGTGTGGCTTGTTTCAGGATTCAGACTGGGCATGATTTCCTGGCCAAGCATCTAAACAGAATCGGTGTCTATGAAAGTCCAATCTGTACACTTTGCCACATCGAAGATATGACATCCCAGCATTTAGAAGCATGTCCTGCACTGCAAGACATAAGAGAACAGATTGGAGACGACGAAACCATCTGGTATAGTGCCTTGACACACGTGCGAGTTTTAGACGCTTGACGCCGCGAGGGTTGTGAGAAATCTCGCGGCGTCATGTATCCCTCTCCCGACACACGGCAGCGTTAAAGTACCCTTACTGGCCAGTCGTTGTATGCCTATCAAACAGGATGGTTCGCATCTGTGAGAAGGGCAAAGATAAAAAAAAAGAAAATGTTTGTTTATCTTCATAACCCAGTGTCATAATACTAGCTACATTTTCCCATGCTGCATCTTTTTTCCCTCTATCCTTGTAGTCTTCAACTCCTAAGTTCCACAGTTCAGGATATTTTTTCACCTCATCAATGAATACCTCAGTGTCAAAATCCTCACTCATGATAACGAACTGATAATAAAAACTAGTAGCGAGCAAATACCCACTGGCGAGAAGGTGTGTCACCAACAATGTTCAGTTCAGTACTGCTTCAACGCCAGGCGTCTTTTGCCCGAAGCGAGCTCGCGGCGGGTAAAACTCGCACCTTTCACTTTGCGCGTCACGTGTGTTTCAATCCTATCATAGGTAAGTACGCCTTTGACGCTGCGAGAAACAATTGCGGCGTCAAGCGTCTAAAACTCGCACGTGTGTCAAGGCCTATAGGAAAGCAAATATTATTGGGCTGCGTGCACAGAGTAATGGAGACAAGTTAACAGAGAAGAAAGCCAACGTTAAAATGGTGTGCAAGTATTTTTGAGGCTGCCTCAGTGGCGCTATCTACTTTCAGCTAGGATTAAGGAACTACTACGGAAGAGGCGGGGAGGAGAGGCCACACTCTTCATACCGCTTCTTTTCAAATCCTTTCGAATGACCAGAAATTGATAACTTTTCGATTCATCATCATTTCAATTTGCAAAAATTACTTGGAAAAACCAATCAAGGCGAAGGATATTTTCAGAGTTCCTCATGCAATTGTTGTTGTCCCTATCGCCAGTAGTTCGAATGTTGAATCGACAACTGCCACCCTTAGAAACGTTTGAAACCCAGTGTATTATTGAATATCGCCCGATTTTTTCGTACATATCGCGAATATAACTAAATGTTATCAAATTAATTACTTGGATGCGGCCGGTTACGCACCAATGAGAAAAATATGTGATAAACAAGGTGACTTGTTGTGATGAGGTTGGGAACAAACGATCGTGAACCGGCCGTGAACGCGATCTGGTTCTTTCCGCTATAACTACGTCCTGGAGCTCCACCAATCAGAACGCTTCTCGGGCTCCCACATTCAGCTTTCAGCCCAGTGGCTGCGTGTGAACGAATGGCCGCAGAGCCTCGTATACGGCATAATTTAAAAAAACTACCATATCTACGAACAGTGGGTATTTTATGGTTCCTCAGGCACGTTGGTGGCTTTCAAAAATTTATCATCATTTGGAGTACTTTTTTGATCTGTCAAACTCTTTTATTAGAACCCAGTTTTGTCCTACACATGTGTGAATCAATGAATAAAATGGGTACTTGAGTATTAAACGGAGGCCACCATTACGAAACGCGCCGCGGCACTTATAGAAGGTTAAATTGTTATAGATGTTGTAGTAGAACTATTCTAGTATTGTTGTGAGTCGAGCGTTATCAGATGAGTCATGTGTCTACTCGCAGAATCCCCTCCAAGTAGGCCAAGGTCAGGGTCGTTGACCGGAGCGCGCGCCATACTGCTAGCGGCGGCGACGCTTTCAAATCCATCCTGACTGACATTGCTGCGTTCTGGGTTGCACAACGTCAGAACCAGGCGTCGGATTAATTCTAAACTTCACCTGTAAATCTATTAAAGAGTGTTCTTTCCAATTATGTAGTTATTTTTGGTATCCGGTACGAAATATTTCTATAGGTTAGGTGGCCTCCGTTTAATACTCAAGTACCATAAAATGTTTAGTCTAGAATTATGAGGACTAATTCTATTTCTTAATAATTCAGGTTATCCAAAGCTCATGTGAACGTGTACCGGAACTGTGTGACTCTCCTCAACGGCAAAGCCTGCGAGATAGACAAAGTGGGCGAGTTCTGCATGGTCTTCAACGAGCAGCTGAACATGTCCGAGCCGAACCTGGAGCTGAGCGCTGGAGCCTGCAGCGGGAAGAACGGAGGAGGTCCTCTTCTGGCGATGGGACCTCCCCAGGGCGGCAACAAGGCCATCCCGCCCAGAGGTCCCGTACCGCCTCCGCAGTCCTTGGACAGCAAGGGCCCCAAGATGAACAACAACGGAGGGAAGCCGCCGCCGCAGCGAGTCGGAGGTCCTAAAGGGCCTCCACGTCCCGACAGAAGGTGAAATCACGACTCCCACGCAGCTTTGGGACTCCAGAGGTACATCCTCCTATTCGGGCAGGGACCACACAGTGTACAGTGCACAAGCAAACTCTTCGACTCAACATTCTATTATTTTTTATCGTGTTACCGAGCTAAGTCTGATTTTTAATTATAAATTAATAGTTTTTTCTTAGCTTCTTTGTAATGTTGATCCCTGAATCAAAATTTAATATTTTCAATCGTAGACATTCAGAATCTAACAAGAAACGTAAGGTAGATCCCTGTTCAAAATTTGCTGTTTTACGTTGCAAGGGACGTAGAATCCAAAAACTAAATTTAAAAACTGCCCTTCCTCGTCTTACTTCTTAGAGCCTTCGGCTAAAATTCAGAAACATGGAACATGCTTCAGTTGCGCTTCTTGGCGAGTAGGAATGGGTTGGACAGGTGGAGAATAACCCATGACCTTCACCCCTCCCGCGTAATGTTTTTGAATGGTTAGTCCAAGGCTAAAGCATGTTCCATGCTAAAATTTCGTCTGCCCGAAGAACCTTCCTTAGTTACAAAATAATGTAACGTTATGCATAAAATGTACAAAGACTCTCGAAAAAGCTCCCAATTCAACCCCAGCAGAATACATTCACAGCAAACAACTGATAAACAAATTTCCACTCTTATCTGTCAAGTGCGAGATTTTGCATAAAGAAGAGATTTGGACCGAGGAGGTTATTCTTCAACCAATCCTCATATGTAAAATTTCCAGGTCTGTCATAACTCTATTATGAGACTCCAAATAGCCCAAAACAATTCTTCTGTCAATTAAATTAAAATTTAATTTTGGTTACTCCGGTGACATTTTGGGACATCTCTGGCGTTTCTTACATGTTTTCGGTGGCACTAGTGATGCCATGGTCCAATTTGGAAGTCACTATCTTAAATACGAATGACAGGATTTATACAATTTGAAGCAACTCTGTTTTGGGTTAGAACTGCTACAACCGTGAAAGAAGTGTTCTTTCTATGAAGAAGAGTAGTTTGAATTGTTTCCTCAAGGGAAGAATATGGCCTTATCCAACTACCACCTGTACAGGGTGTTCCATAATATAGAACTACTCACGAAGTTTGGTGGATGACATATTATGTCATCCACCAAACTTCGTGAGTAGTTTCTACAACTAATTTGCAACAAAAAGTGTCTCCTAGCAATTTTCTCTTAACCCCCTTAAAATCCGACTTTTTTGACTTTCGACACTCAATGCGGTCTCAGTAAACTCGTTTTCGCCTGTGGCGGGAGACCTTTTTGTCAGGAATTCGGTAGTGCAAACCCGCAAATCTTATAAGATAACAGAATCCCCCAAGTGAAAACGGCGCACTCTGGTGGCGACAAGAGGACCTACTAAGCACGAAAAAAATCTGAAAGAGGTTCTTAAGTCATCCACTAGGTAGCAGAACGATGAACAGCTCGGAGATGTGCTTAGAGGCTGTGATGGTATAAACCACCATTCGGCATGATGGTTATTACCATCATCTGCACGGAGTGTTAAGATTTTTTTCGTGTTTTCGACCTTACACCATTCAAACGGTCGTAACTCCCTTAAATTAGATTCAAAAATTAAAAATAAGGATATAGTTGGAAAGAGAGTAAAATTTCTCAATATATGACTATCTAAGAAATGAGAAGAATTTATTACAAGTTTCAATGAGGAATTTCACCGAATTCTGTTTGCATTTTTCCTGAATACTTAATGGTGTGGGATAGATGAAAATCGGGTTGATTTCGGAAAATAAGTCTCCTGTTATTTTTGGGAGACACTCAAAATTTATGATTTCAAAAAATAACCGGGAAAACGGACCTCTTCAACGTGCAGCGGGAATGCTCGCTGATTGGCTGTTCGGATCGCTGTCTCCTCCCAGTGTTGCCCGTATGGTACGACAAAATCGTGTTATCTAAGAGGAAAGTTATCAAACAAAAACAGGGGAACTTTCTATTTTTTTCTTCAGTTTTTCGATTTCGAACTTTACTGCTGGTTTGTGAAATGTTGCATCTGGGGACTACAGATTTCACGATCTCAGCGCTTCAAGCGACCGTGAATGAACTTATTCAAGCATGACGTCATCCTCCCGGTTTTTTTAAGCGTTCATATTTTCTACACTGTTTTGTTTATCGAAAAATTAGGAAGTACGGACTAAAAGTTTGCCGTAGGTGGTCTTTCAAGGTGCTAAATCCGATTTTGGAGTCAAAAATAGAAATTCCGACATGGTGAAATTCCTGATTCCATCTGATTGCTTAGAATCGCTAGTCTACCGAATCAGCTGCCCCACCGACGCAGAGAGAGCGAGAATGTGAAAAACATTTAAATATTTACTCAACAATAAAATATAGGCGAACATACTTTATTGCATGAAAAGAAATGTGACTTGAAAAATGTACAATAATTGAGTAAAATATTGGATTTGAGGAGAAATCAATAATGTTGAGGGTTGTTTTTGATGTGGTTGAACAGCGCTTGCTCGACGTGGGGAACGGCGTGTTGGTCCAGGATGTTCAAACTGAGGATTACAGGTTTATTCAACTTCTTAGAAAGCTTCTGCGACAGAGGAGACGTGACGTCCGTCTCCCCGAACCAGGTGGACGCCAGAGGCTGAGGGCTGAATCTCGATGGCATCGCCAGGCACATGTTTTCTGTAAAAAAAAAAGTAGGTAGATAGGTAAACGTTGATGTGCGTAACAAGATTTGCTTTGTTATCAGAGCCCGGAATCAAGCAAAGTAATCGCCCCAAATCTGCAGCAAGAAGTAGAAATTCATATGGGTCATTTTCCCAGAAAGGTCCAATCGTTGTCCAGAGAAGATTCCGAATGCCCATTTATGATTTAGGCGTTTAAAAAAAATTCTCCATAAACTATCAACTTGTTCTACTTCGGGCAATCAATAAAATATGCACTTATTAACGCTAAAATATAGAAATTAAAGTTTAAACTGCTAAATGTCCAGTAATCTGCCATGTCCGGACCCCTAGGTAGTCAACTTTGCTTGAACACTGTTAATCACCTAAAAAAGCAGCGGCCTGAATTTGTAGTGATTCTTTATTGCATATACCTAGACATGAAAAAAAGGGTTTGCAGATTTTTTCAGAAGCAAATAAAGCGAGCAGGAGGATAAAATGTGCTTGTCCGGAGGTTTCTGTCTTTAATCTGCTTTTTTTGTTTTCGTATTTTGGCGGCTTTTATCGTTTCCCGCGGTTTTACTACCACTGTAAGAGGTGAGGTTAGTCGTTAGGTTATCAATGAAAGCGGCGGGAATCGTATTCCTTCTATGTGGAAGCGTGCACAAGTTGTTTCAGTTGCAAAAACGTGGTGTCACAGTCACCATCTGTCTTTCATCTGCCCTCTGTGAAACGGTAAGAAATCGATATTATTTTTTCTTTTAGGTCTCTAGTTCTTGTTTCTACCAAGCTGGTTCCAGCGATATGGTTACACTTCAGCAGAACAGCACCAGAACGCGGGAAAAGCTGAAAAACCTAAGTGCCACCCAGGAACTTGTGTCTTTCATCTGCCTTTTTCAAAAGACAAAAAACAGACTTTTTTCAAGTTGTTAACAATTCAATTTGAATTTTCCTTTGCGATTTAAAAACTACATTTTTCGACCTCAAAACTGTATTCAGAAACCGTAAAAATCTCCTGGTACCAAGTTTTGGCTCGAAAAACCGATAAATCGAGATTACTTGGTTACTTTCGGAGGTTTCTAGGTAGGTTCTAGCTATCCAAAAAAAACCGTGTTCCACGTTGGTTAAACCCTTTTCTACACCTGCGTCCCGCCCTGGTTCAATTTTTGGAATAACTCCCAGTTCTCGCTCCTCATGGAGATGGGGTTCCGAGTATTCTCCTTTACGCGGAAACCACGCCAATAGGTTTCTTTCGATAGGTTTTCTTCTTTAATTTTTAATTAATTAATTAAGCGTCCCACTGTGTGTTCTTTCGTCGAAATTTAATCAGTATGGTGTGAGGTTAATCCCTGATTTTTGGCAGAACTTGAGTCGGTCTTTAAGTTTTTTGAAATCTTGGATATACCGATTGTCCCTTTCTAGGAAAATGACCCATATACTGTTCGCAGATAGAAAGAATGTGGCTGGCCGATTTCCCGAAGGGTATACCTGCTAACATAGTCGACTACCTGTTCCAAAATCTTAGGTAGCCTGTTGAGTCAGGCTGGGAAAGGCCGAGCCTCAGTAATCGAGTCATGATATGGTAGAGAGCCCCTAAACTAATACTGCACAAGTGGTTCCAGGGTGAGTCCTAAGCAGAGAGAGTGGGGTGTTAGTAAGCCCAATGCTAAAAAAAAAAAAATAAATAAATAATAAATAAAAATAAAAAATACTTAATAAAATAAAAAACGTCTGCCAAGTTGGGTGGGCAGTATAGCTTCCTCACTCATTGTAACATGGACGTATAGAATCAGTTGGCGAAAACTTCGCCCCCTGCACCCCCGGATGATTTCCGCTTAGAACTAATGGCTAAAATGTGACATACCTTGAAAAGGTTTTTGCTCCCTCTCCCTCTTTATCTTCTTCCACTGTAATATTAAGCTCACTCAGCTGATCAGTGACCACTCAGGCACCTTCAGCATTCTCCATTGACCCGCCCTCTCAAATTTCAGGTTCCTGCGTTCAACAGGAGAGGAAATGGCCTTGGAGCTCACTCAGCTGATCAGTGATCACTCAGGCGCCTTCAGCATTCTCCATTGACCCGCCCTCCTCAAATTTCAGGTTCCTGCGTTCAACAGGAGAGGAAATGGCCTTGGAGCTCACTCAGCTGATCAGTGACCACTCAGGCACCTTCAGCATTCTCCATTGACCCTGCCTCTCAAATTTCAGCTTCCTGCGTTCAACAGGAGAGAAAATGGCCTTGGAGCTCACTCAGCTGATCAGTGATCACTCAGCGCCTTCAGCATTCTCCATTGCATGCGCAGCGGCTATTGCTTGACCAATTTGATCAAACAAAAATTTCATTAGAAACCGAGGTTCCAGGAAATTCACGTTTGCGCATGCGCACTCGCTCCTATTGGTCCGAAGGTGCTGAAATTTATAGGGGACCGTCTAGGACCTAACCCGCACAATCCCTGAAAATTTCATCAAAATCGGACCACAGGTTAGTATAGTTTTTGCCCGGGACAAGGATTGACCACAGACAGACCGACAGACCGACAGACAGACAGACACGGAACCAAAATTGTTCGGGAAGCTCTAAAACGCAAAAAGCAAGTGGAAATTTTGATTTTGGAGGACATTTTTTTTTTCACTTCTTTCACGAATACAAAGCTTCCCTACCTTCGGTAGTGAGGAAGCAAAAGTAGAGAGCCTCTCCACTCTGTCAGTTGTTAGGAAGAATGTTTATCTCGAATGTGAGTTCACTTGCCCTTTGATTACCCTTCAGTCGCCTTTAAAATTTGAAAGAAGCATCATCCTTTACTAAAAGCGTGATATTATTTTTGAATAAATGAATGTATATTCTCTTAATTGATAATACTTTCCTAAGGATAAGGAACCTGTTTTATTTTTTGTATATTTTTTT
>CM019178.2:48631639-48682306 GCA_009739505.2 Apolygus lucorum | reverse complement strand
CAATCTCTATGTACACTCAGGTGCACAATGAGTTTGCCAGCATGCTGCGGCTACATTAGTTTTGTAAATCTCCCAACAGATACGCTCAGTATCAAGTGGAGTACAAATAAAAATTCTTTTTGACCACCCAAGGCATTGGCAACACTGTTTGAAAACCCATCTCTCCATCACTTGTGAATTTGTCTGAGGACAGCTCTTTTATTTTGTTGTTTTCCGTGTTTTTCGTCGTGTTTGATGCTTTTCGACAGGTCTTTATGAATATATATTGAAGCAATAAAATACAGGACTCTGGTCTCAAGTTTTGTTTTCACAGTGACCTTGCATATTGAAAAAGTCGACTACACCTAAGTGTGACTCACAGTTTGAAGGTCAGAAACTAGATAGTGTACTAGTGTAGTGGTGTACTAGTTTCATCATGTTTTCCTTTTTGTATTTATTTATTTTACACAGAAATGGACAAGAAGGACATTTAAAATTGGACGACAGAGGAAATACTACGTGCGTTAGATAAGCAGCTATCAGATATTGACGAGCTGGAAAATGAAGAGGACCAACTCGAAGATTGATTGATCAATGTAGATCAATTTCAAGATATTCTCAGTGGATATAGAAGGGTATTTCACTAAGTTATGGTCTAATGATAATATGGAAATCATAGATATAGACTGGTACCTACACTTCTTTCATCATTGACCAAGTAGAAGGGTGTCCTAGAAATGTTCATCTATGTGGTTTTTTGTTTACAGAACCCCAGGCTGAAGACCTGTTGAATTGAACAACTTTTGAACCTTTGAATCCTGTTGTGCGTCTGTGATTTATTTATAGTTTTCATTTATGTAGGTACCTACCAGGTTTTCGGAAACTTCCATTCATGTTTGAAAGATCCAAGCAGTCCCCAGATATTTTAGAGATTCGTTTCATTTTTTATCATGAACCTTCGAGTAAGAGCTGTGTTTTCTTGTGATAAATGATTAGTTCAGAGTTTTTTTTAACCAAAAGTGTAACCTAGCCACTTACTCTCCATATAACCAATAATGTTTTCTACGAATATGTAAGTACTTATCCACTTTTTATTTTTGAGAGATACATCGTAGTTAGCTACTCGATAGAGAGACTGGAATAATACTAGGTACCTAATGTATTTTCAAGACTTCAAAATATCTTATGAGTCAAAAAGACTAAAACTGTTCAATAATGTATCAAAAAATATGGTTTACCTTAGAACATTTTCTTACCATGAGTGACAATATACACAATAGTGCACTCTATAAAAATTATATACATTACCATACAAAAAGTCTGAAAAAATTCATGTGAACTACTATTATACCAAATACCAAATTCAACGGGAACTTAATTTGGTACTGAAAGGGTTAATTCATAGAAATAGGAAAAAATGTAATCAATTAAATTTTTTCCCCGCAAAATCAAATCAAAACGCTGCAAATTATTACACAATGGTTTATTATTTTTCTATATAGATCACTCGTCTACAAAATCACCAACCATCCAACATGAAGGGGGAAAAAAAATAAATGAAAAAAAAAAAAAAAACCGCTGCAAATCATTACACAACGATTTATTATTTTTATATAGATCACTCGTCTACAAAATCACCAACCATCCAATATGAAGAAAAAAGAAAAAAAAAATTGAAAAAAAAAAAAAAATTTTTTTAATAAAAAAAAATCAAAATCACCAACCATCGATCGCATTCTGGTCAGCTCAAATTTGAACGGAGATTAGGCCTCTTTGCGATTCACACTCATGTTTTGATTTATATATATATATTTCAATATAAACCCTTAAATTTTCGTAGGGAGCGAACAGTTCGTCATACAGAGCTCCGCGTGGTCTCAAAAAATTCTAAAAATTCCATAGAATCTTAAATTGAAGGAAAAACAATACCTTTATAACAAAATTTTTTGAGTTAGGGCGTTTTCAAAATTTCAAAATTGATTTTGGAACCCTTAGGAGTGACCTACATCAACCAAAAGCTTCGGGGCACAACTAGATCCCAATTGGAGCCTACATACCAAATTTCATCAAAGTCGGTCAATGCTAAGTGGCAAAAGTGCCGCGTACGGCGGACGGCGGACGGCGGACGGAGGACGGCGGACGGCGTACGGCGGACGGCGTACGGCGGACGGCGGACGGACGGCCAAATTTTTATTCGATTTTTGGATTCTACGTACCTTGAAACGTAAACCATCAAATTTTGAGGGGGTGTTAAAATTTTTTTTTTCTTGGTCGATTCCAAAGGTTCATTATTGAAAATAATAAACCAAAAATTAAAGCTGCCTTTATTTGGTTGAGATGAACTCAGATCACTTTGAAATTTTGAAATCGGTCAACCGACATCTGAGATAAGTGTTATAACTATTGGCAACTTCCCTCTCATTGGCAAACTTGTCGTCCCCCATGGCCTTAATTGATCTGAGGCAGTAGGCAAAGTACTGACGTCTACTTGATAAGTTGGTACCACGTATTGGTAAATACATATAGATTTTATGGTTGTTTGCTCCTCCGTATTTTGCCTGAGGTAGAAAGAGACGTTGTTACCCGTGGAAAGTCTATTTATCTAACGGTACTAAAAATCTCTTTGTCTCGCTGTCCGAAACCGAATAAAGCTAAAGTGCTCAACCATTCACACTTCACATTCACATTTGGTACGTTTATGCGTCACCTATGTTTGAGGGAAGGGAATACGCTTACTCGTGCGCAGTGTGAATGGCTATACCGATTTCAACGGGAATTTTCGCATCCTATAGAGGATCCCGATGTCAAAATCGATTTTCACCACTGCGTTGCTCAGGAAATCGATTAGAGCCGAACTGCTCAACTGATAATCACCAAAACTGGTACACGTCGCATCTAATAGCAGAACTGCTTGCTTTTATACTCAGTGGTCTCACCACAAAAATTGTTATCTGACAAAAACGAAAAGTCGTTTTTTTCTAAATTTGTTCAACAGGGTGCACCCGATAGTGCGGTCAGCACTTTAGGGATTCTACAACTACTCAATTTGCAACAAAATATATCCTATAATAATATTATAGGACGTATACATTATATACGTTTTATTCCTCACAAAATCCGGCTTTTACGCGTGATTTTGTCCTTATAAAACGACTGTAACTATAATAATAAATTGAGTTTAAATTTGAGGATACCGTTAGAAATGGCGTTAAATTTATTTTCTCTCTGATGTCAAACTAAATTTTTTTTTGTATTTATTTGGTGATACCTGAAATTTCCTTGAGAATGAGCAATTCCAATTCGGCTGTAGGTGTCCTGTTTTTGGAATGTTTTTCGTGTACTTCTACTGTTTAAACTGCCACTAGATCTCTACTTTCCAACGGTATAATAAAAAAAAACTTTTTTTTTACTATTGAATTTATGGGAGAAATGTGTTGATAATGCAATAAAACGTGGTTTTAAAAAAACGAAATCAGCGTTCAGGATTGAGACATTGAGAGTAGAGAATTCTGTCAAACAATCAAGCCAATATGTAAATTGTAGATTTTATAAGCAATTTTTGGAACTTAAAACTTCGAATGTGTTTTCCCGTAGTTTTTGACTTGTCACTGTCGTAATGAGGTCATAAGGAAGAAAGGAGTAGGCTATTTGAGAACCTATAAGAAAGTGCGCAACTGTCTGCAGTAGGTTTTGCTCAAGTTTTAAACGGCTGGGCTGATTTTCACAACCCTCTACCCCGGCTTCAGAATCATAATATGATTCCGTATATTATACGGCGTAAAACGAGTGGTTTGAAATCTTTCTACCATGGGTTCTAAAACTAATTTCCGACAAATAGTGCTTCCTGACATTTTTTGGTATCCTCACTCAAAATGCCTTTTTTTCACTTAGAATTTTTTTAAAATCTTTGCTCAATAAATCTACCATTATTCCCTCAATTCAAGAGTTAGCTAAAAACCCCGTTGGAAAGAGCGTTAAATTTTCAATCTTTTCGATGCCCAATCCCATGTTTTTAAGTGGAGTTGAGATGTGGAAACGACGTATGAAAAGCATCTTGAATCTTGAAATCGCTTGTTTTTTCAGTCCCCTGGTCACCAAATCAATTGTTGACGCAGAATTGTGAAACCTCCCTAAAAAGTGCGCCAAAATCTCAGCTTTCCAATGGTATAATCAAAATATATTTACAACCAAATTTGAGGGAGAAATTTGTGTTTGAACGCCGAAAAACGCGCATTTTTCAACGAAATCAGCCCTCTGGCCCTCCTGTTTCCGGAGGCCTCGCGCCCACTTCCACCGTCCGACCCCTCAATCGTCCAGCTGGAGCGCTGATTTCATTGAAAAATGCGCGCTTTCCGAGTTAAAACACTAATTGCTCCCCTAAATTTGGTTATAAAACATTTTTTGATTATACCATTGGAAAGCTGAGATTTTGGCGCAGTTTTTACTGGTGTTGCATCTTGAAAAAATATTGGTTCGTAGTCCATTTTGGGATTGAAAACTCTCGAGGTTTTTCAGATTACGTAAAATTTTCTTTTCTGAGGGTTTTTTATTGTCTTAAACCTTGACTCAAAAAAAAGTAAGGGACGATAGGAAATTTAATGCTCTTTCCAGCGGTATCCTCAAATTGTAATTATCACAGCTAATTGAAAGTGTTATGACCGAATTAATGACGTAAGGTCAAAATCACGGAAAAATAGTTTAAAATTAAAATAACTCGAAAACGAAGCCTTTTAAAGAAAATTGCTTGGAGACAGTTTTTGTTGCAAATTAGTTGTAGAATCGACTCGTACAGTATGGCAGACCAGTTAGGCTTACACCCTGTATAAGGGTACAAATGAAACCTGCCCTACACCAATTCTAATAAGCTCATCTAAATTTCGAAAAACGCTGCAAATTATTACACAATGGTTCTTTATTTTTTATTTTTCTATATAGATCACTCGTCTGCAAAGCCACCAACCATCCAACAAGAAGAAAAACATCGATCGCATTTCGATCAGCTTTAATTTGAACGGAGATCAGACCTCTTTTGCGATTCACACTCGTGTTTCTGATTTATCGTACGTCCAAACTTTAAATTCTCGTAGTGAGCGAACGGTTTGTCCTACAGAGCTCCGGGTGGTCTCAAAAAATTCTAAAAATTCTACAGAATCTTAAATTGAAGGAAAAACAATACCTTTATATCTACATTTTTTGAGTTAGGGCGTTCTCAAAATTGATTTTGGAACCCTTAGAAGTGACCTACATCAACCAAAATCTTCGGGGCACAACTAGACCCCAAATGGAGCCTACATACCAAATTTCATCAAAATCGGTCAATGCTAAGTGGCAAAAGTGCCGCGGACGGCGTCGGACGGCCAAACATTTATTCGAATTTTGGATTCTACGTAGGTACCTTGAAACGTAAACCACCAAATTTTGAGGGGGTTTTTTTTCAAATTGTTTTCTTGGTCGATTCCAAAAGTTCATTATTGAAAATAATAAACCAAAATTCGGTTATTTTACGCTGTATACGATGGGACAGGGAACTTTTTACATTAGAAGAATCATGTGTACTAGATAAATATTGCTCTGGTGTTTATTCATCAACCCTCAGGTGTTTCTCATAACATGGTTAAGTTCCCCAAAAAAGTTTTTTTTCTCGTCTATCTTTTGAACGTCAATGAAAGTATTTCTGTCTTTTCACCAACAGCCATTCACCATCAAGTGAAGCTTGTTCACTCTGCTAACCTCAATTACGCGAGACCACAAGATTTAAATTCCGCGGTATTTAAAAGTCCACGGGGCCGTAAAACCGCGAAACCACAATCCCGCGAGATAAGGCAGGTACGTCGCCACACAATCCCGTTAAAATGCAAATCACAACCACTCAATTGACATGCTTGTTGTGATAACATTAGTCAAGTACTTGAGTTTCAAGATAACGAAACCACACAGATATGTAGGTGCCTAATAAGTTGTTCCTTTGTGCAGTAATTAACGGTTGACCCCCCCCCCCCCCTCGACAATTTCATCGTTCTATTTTTATCTTTTTATTTCAATAAAAAAGGTTTATTCCAGCGACGGCGAAGAAAAGCACAAAAGGACGTGTTTGATGAGTTCCCACTCGTAGATGTGGAAATGACAGGTTCTATTCATCAATTTTCCGGGGGAATGAGGCCGTTATGAGCTTCGAGTGCTCCGACGGTTCGTTTTAGTCAGCTCGATTGACACTCAAATCGACGTTCGAATGCAGCACGTACAAATGGTTGGGCGAATATAAATAAACGAGTTCTCCCGTGCAAAACCAACTTAGCTCACCGATTGGGAATCCAGTCCAGTTTTCAATAACGAACCTTTGGAATCGACCAAGAAAAACAAATTTTTAACACCCCTCAAAATTTGATGGTTTACGTTTCAAGGTACGTGGAATCCAAAAATCGAATAAAAATGTGGCCGTCCGTCCGCCGTACGCGGCACTTTCCCCACTTAGCATTGACCGATTTTGATGAAATTCGGTGTATAGTTGTGCCACGAAGATTTTGGTTGATGTAAGCTTCTGAAGGTTGAAAAAGAAGTTTTGAAATTTTGAAAACGCCCTAACTCAAGACATTTTGATATAAAGGTATTGGTTTTTCATCAATTTAAGATAGTTTCGAATTTTTAGAATTTTTTAAGACCATACGGAACTTGTAGGACAAACCGTTCGCTTCCTACGAGAATTTAAGGGTTGGACTTACAATAAATCAGAAACACGAGTGTGAATCGCAAAAGAGGCATGATCTCCGTTCAAATTTTAGCTGACCGAAATGCGATCGATGTTTTCTTGGTTGGTGGTAACAATGGCAAAGCCGTGTTCTTTGCAGACGAGTGATCTATATAGAAAATAATATACTTTTGTGTATTAATTTTTGAAGACCTTGTATTTTTTTTTGGTTCCGATCTGCCTGATTCCTTTTGGACCACCAAAAAGTAAATTTTTTTGAAATTTCAAACATTTGTAATTTTTTGACCGGATTTTAAGTCTTTATTGAATATTGGTTTGAGCGATACTATGGGAAACCACCACCACCATCCTTGAAATCTTAGCTTTCCATCGGTTTGTAGAAATACAAAACCAAAACGCTGCAATTATTACACAAAGGTTTATTATTTTTCTGTATAGATCACTCGTCTGCAAAGATCACAGCTTCCAACCTACCAACCATAGGCACCTACAACCTACCTACGACAATACTGCCTTCACGCATTCACAATCAAGTTCATTTTGAAGCAATAAACGCTTCACACTCAGTTCGAAGAAACAGGGAGTTGTGGGTGCCTTCATGAGGAAATTTGATTACAGGTTGCTAGGGCGCAAAACTGAGTACAACTCAAAGAAACGAACGATAGCATTTTGGTCAGCTAAAATTTGAACGGAGATTAGGCCTCTTTTGCGATTCACACTCGTGTTTCTGATTTATCGTCCAACCCTTAAATTCTCGTAGGAAGCGAATGGTTGGTCCTACAGAGCTCCGGGTGGTCTCATTCGATTCTAAATATTTGAAACTATCTTAAGTTGATAGGAAAACAATGCCTTTATAACAACATTTTTTAAGCTAGAGCGTTTTCAAAATTTCAACCCTTAGAAGTTACTGACATTAACCCTAATTGGACCATGATATCACTAGTGTCACCGAAAACACCTCAGGAACTCCAGAGTTGTCCCAAGGTGTCACCGGAGTAACCAAAATTAAATGGGCAGCAGAATTTCTTGTAGGTCATTGGAAGTCTCAAAATAAAATTATGAGAAAACTTTCCAAAAAATCGCTGAAATTTTTTTTTCAAAATTATTGCCGTAACATAATTTTTTGACTTTTAATTACTTACAAAAAATGATTCAAAAAATTTAGATCTGCCCATTAGTTTTTAAATTACAATTTAAATCTAGTTAACCTTGTGACACCTTGGGGCAGCTGTGGAGTTCCTGAGATACCTATTTTCGGTGACACTAGTGACACCATGGTCCAATTAGGGTTATCGAACAGCCTCGGGGCACAACTAGACCTCAAATGGAGCACACATACCAAATTTCATCAAAATCGATCCACGGGAACTAAGGAAAGTGCCGCGTACGGCGGTCGGACGGCAAAACTTTTATTCGATTTTCGGATTCTACGTACCTTGAACCGTAAACCATCAAATTTTGAGTGGGGGGGAGGGGATTAAACTTTTTTTGGGGCCCATTTTGGTTTATTATTTTCAATAACGAACCTTTGGAATCGACCAAGAAAAAAAAATTTTAACACCCCCTCAAAATTTGATGGTTTACGTTTCAAGGTACGTAGAATCCAAAAATCGAATAAAAATTTGGCCGTATGCCGTACGCGGCACTTTTGCCACTTAGCATTGACCGATTTTGATGAAATTGTGTATGTAGGCTCCCTTTGGGGTCTAGTTATGTAGATCTAGTTATAGTTTTCACACTCGTGTTTCTGATTTATCGTACGTCCAACCCTAAAATTCTCGTAGGAAGCGAATTGTTTGTCCTACAGGGCTCCGCGTGGTCTCGAAAAATTCTAAAAATTCTATAGAATCTTAAATTGATGGAAAAACAATACCTTTATATCAAAATGTTTTGAGTTAGGGCGTTTCCAAAATTTCAAAATTCAATTTTTGACCCTTAGAAGTGACCTACATCAAATTTCTCTAAATGGAGCCTACCTACCAAATTTCATCAAAATCGGTCAATGCTAAGTGGCAAAAGTGCCACGTACGACGGACGGACGGCCAAATTTTTATTCGATTTTGGTTTATTATTTTCAATAATGAACCTTTGGAATCGACCAAGAAAAAAATTTTTTTAACACCTTCTCAAAATTTGATGGTTTACGTTTCAAGGTACGTAGAATCCAAAAATCGAATAAAAATTTGGCCGTCCGTCCGCCGTCCGCCGTACGCGGCACTTTTGCCACTTAGCATTGACCGATTTTGATGAAATTTGGTAAGTAGGCTCCAATTGGGGTCTAGTTGTGCCCCGAAGATTTCGGTTGATGTAGGTCACTTCTAAGGGTCAAAAATTGAATTTTGAAATTTTGGAAACGCCCTATCTCAAAACATTTTGATATAAAGGTATTGTTTTTCCATCAATTTAAGATTCTATAGAATTTTTAGAATTTTTCGAGACCACGCGGAGTTTTGTAGGACAAACAATTCGCTTCCTACGAGAATTTTAGGGTTGGACGTACGATAAATCAGAAACACGAGTGTGAATCGTAAAGGAGGCCTAATCTCCGTTCAAATGTCAGCTGACCGAAATACGATCGATGCTTTTCTTCATGTTGGATGGTTGGTGGCTTTGCAGACGAGTGATCTATACAGAAAAATAATAAACCATCGTGTAATAATTTGCAGCGTTTTTTCTACCCCTCAAAACAACGGAGATACAAAGGGTGGACCATTAACTCGCGGATAACCTGTATTATACAGGGTGTAAAAATAACATACAGGGTTCCGTATAATACGGAACCGAAGTTATGTAGGTTATAAGAGTAAAATATATTTCAAGTAGAAATATGATGTTATTTGTAGCAGAATCCGTTAATAACTACTATTTCTATGGACAAAGAATCCAGGTTACAGTTTGTTTCAGTAGTGGGAGGTCTCTGGTTGTAACATATTTTGAGGTGTTTGATTGCTGTCCTCAAGTTTGCATTCGTGATCACCTGAAATCTATTTATCGTACTTACCGTTGTTAATAAAAAACAAAATTGTGCGTTTAATTGTGAACCAACCTGAGGAATTCGTCGGCGTTTCGCCGGTTGTCTCTCGCCAGGTCCAAAGTCCGCCTATCGCCCGCGGGTCGCGACGCCAGCGCTGCTCTGCGGTTTCAGCCGAAAACGAGTACTCGAGCGGAGGACTTCTCTTGACTCCTTCGACGCGCCTACTGCTCTCCGCTCAACATCCGCCGTCCAGTCTGCGGCAGAAGCGATTCCGACAGTCGGAAGGATCGACCTCGCCAAACAATCGATTTGTCAACCTTTTTTTTGTTCTTCATAGTTGTTGTGGCGTCTCCTTGGTCACCGTTCGATAGATGGGGGGAGGGGGTAAGGTTGAGAGGGGAAGAGCGGAAGACCTTGTTTTCTCCACGTTCTGTTCTGCCGTTTTACTGCTTCTGCATTCAACTCTTCCACCACCAGCCTTCCTGAACGCTCCGTGAGGTCACGTGCGAGCTCATTGACACCTGTTGTCATCTAGAATGAGTTCCAATATCCGATATATCAACAAATGATACGTTGCTGTTGGGGGTGTTTAGCCGCAACCTACCATTATGTCATGATGGCTCATCTATATTGTAGAATGATATACATGGGGGGCACCCCCAGACCACCGAATCGTTGTTGTTATCAGAGAGTTCCTAAGAGATACCGACTCTAAAGATACGAACTGAAGAACTGGTGAAGAACCAACAACCGTGTTCTTTGCAGACGAGTGATCTATATAGGAAAATAATAAACCTTTGTGTAGTAATTTGCAGCGTTTTTATTCGATTTTTGGATTCTGCGTACCTTGAAATCTAAACTAACAAATTTTGAGGGTGGGGGGGGGGGGGGAGGCTAAATTTTTCTTCTTGGTCGATTCCAGAGGTTCATTATTGAAAAAATATACCAAAAAAAGTAGGTTCTATGATGGAGAAGACAATTTTGAGACTCCTAATTAAAAAATCTCCTTGTTGGAGACCGGTTTCGGGTCACAATCCCATCAGTCCAGAACGGTACGGTAAAGGTTCAGCTCTTGAACGTGGCAGTTCTGCTTGAATATAGTCTCTGGACTGATGAAGGGGGTTCTGACCCGAAACCGATCACCAATAAAGATAATTTTTAATTAGCACAGAGGAGTCTCTAAAATGGTTCTCCATGATATACATCGCCTCGCACAACCGGCAATCAAAAATCAGTGAAATTTACTATGCTTCAGATCAGATAGCTCGTGCGCAGTTATAACTGCTATAAATAGTCCGTCATGTAGGGTGAATATGATATTCTGAAGGACGTTACTTATGCAGGAGCAATGGGTACCGACTAATGAGATGTCAAAACGCTGCAAATCATTACCCAAAGGTTTATTATTTTCTGTATAGATCCTTCCCTACCAACCGTAGGTACCTACTACCTACTAGGGCATTTTTGAAAATTTCAAACCCAACCATCAACCAAATGGAAATGAAAGGTTGAAATTTTCAAAAATGCCCTAGTAGGTAGAAGGTACCTACGGTTGGTAGGAAGGGATCTATACAGAAGGGTGATCTATACAGAAAATAATGAACCTTTGAGCAATCATATGCAGCGTTTTTTTTTTACTTACCAACTTTTTTTTACCTTTTTTTTTACCTACCAACTATTGGTAGGTACTACCTACCACACCATACTGCCTTCACACCTTCACAATCAAGTTTATTAGAAAGAACTAAACGCTCCAACTTATCCAAGTTTATTAGAAAGAACTAAACGCTTCACACTCGATTCGAAAAATAGAAAGCTTCATATGGAAATTTGATTACTGGTTGCTCAGAAAGCAAAACTGCATACAAATCGAAGAAATGAACAGCGATCGCATTTTAGTCAGATACAATTTGAACGGAGATTAGACCTCTTTGGAGATTCACCCTCGTGATTCTGTTTTATCGAAAGAAAACCTTCAAGTACTCGTAGTGACCAAACGGTTTGTCCTACAGAGCTCCGGGTGGTCTCAAAAATTTTTAAAAATTCAATGCTATTTAAAATTGGTGAAAAAACCATACCTTTATTTCGAGAGATTTGGAGAGTTTTCGAGCTAGGGCACTCTTGAAAATTTCAACCCTTAATTTTCACCCCTTAGAAGTGACTTACATCAACCAAGAGCTTCGCGGCACAACTAGACCCCAAATGGAGCCCATATACCAAATTTGAACCAAATCGGTCCAGTGTTGCTAAGAAAAGTGCCGCGTACGGCGGACGGACGGAAAATTTTTTATTCGATTTTCGGATTTTACGTACCTCGAAACGTAAAACATTAAATTTTGAGGGGGGGGGGGGTTAACATTTTTTCTTTCTTGCTCGATTCCAAAGTCTTATTATTCAAAATAATAAACCAAAAGAGCTCGTATGCAGTAGGGTAGAGCTCATGTAGGATAAATATGATATGCTGAAGCATATTACTTAAGCAAAAGCAATGAGTACATTCGGGTAATAGGTTTGTGCAATGTTTTTGGTAAAAGGTTGCGACTAATGAAACGCAAATTTTTCTGAACACACTTGGCGTCAACATAAAAGTTCTCAGCACTAAAATTATTTAGAAAGTACCTGTGGGTTCGTATGGCGAAAGGACAGAATTGGAGTCCCATTTGTTAGCCCTCTTACCATGGTAATTCACTATCCTAATATACCGTTCGATCTAATAAAACCATTTTAAAGCTGAACGTTTATTTGGATTCAGATGGTCATGCTCTCTAGGTCTTGGATGCCTGATAATTCAAAAAATGTTCAAATTTGTGCAAAAAAGTGAACATCACGTAACAGGATTTTTAATTCTTAATTTTGGTGATAAAATTCACAAAAAGCTTTGCAGAATGAAAATCGGAAACAAATGTTGCCTCCAAAGGTGAATCTAGCAAAAAAAAAAAAATCTTACTAAAATGGGAAGGGGCCTGGTCTGAAATGAGCAAAGGAAAGCCATCTAAACTGCTGTTCCTTAGAGTCAAATGTCTCGTCAAACCAAATGGGGAAACTACATCAAAATTTTAATTTTTTTTAAAAGATTGGTTCATTTTGCCTCACTAAGGGGGAAAAGATTCACAATGGGCAGGTTGAAGCGAGTTAAATTAGATTTTTGGGTCACTCGAACTGAAAGAATGTGAAATCCTTCACAAGGTCTCGATTCTTCCAAGTTCTGTCTGACATTTTCCTACTTCTGCATTCGGCGCTTCTTCTGCCTGCCTTCCTGGACGCTCCGTGAGGTCACGCGCGGGCTCATCGACACCTGTTGTTGACCGCCTGCCCGTAAAGTCTGCAGCAGTTCTTGTGACCGAGAGTTGATCTTTGAACATAGTCGACCACGTGTTTCTATTGGAATTTTGGAATGAAGGAAACGCAGAGGTCAATCTGACTCATGTAGAAGTAATTCTCCGACTCCTCTATTACTCTGGAATTCCTACCTGATGAGTCCTAGGATTGAAACAACGGAATTTCCCAGAATTACTATCAAAACGTTATTCTTTCTTCTTTGTGTGTCCCAAGCCTACCAAGATTGTGGCTTCTCATCTATTGATCTTAAGTCAAGTAAAATAAGACATCAAGCGGGAGGCTTCACACTACTTTTCTCTTCAATTTGATTCATTTGTCGGCTGCATCGTAATGTGTGTTGAGCGATGGTCAGGATTCAGCCAAAAATTGACTGTGTTGATTATCACATTCTGTAATATCCGCGAGGCCCACCGTCGGTAAAAAAAAAAAAAAAAAAAAACACCTGCGAGGAGGAAAAACTATGTTATTCATGATATATAAACGCTGCAAATTATTACACAAAGGTTTTTCTAAATAGATCACTCGTCTGCAAAGAACTCGGCATTGCCATTGTCACCACCTAGCAACCATAGATACTACCCACCTACCACGTACCTACATCGATCGCATTTCGGTCAGCTTTAATTTGAACGGAGATTAGGCTTCTTTTACGATTCACATTCGTGTTTCTGATTTATCGTAAGTCTCGTATTTCAACCCTTCATTTCCATTTGGTTAGTGGTTGGGTTTGAAATTTTCAACAATGCCCTAGTAGGCAGTAGGTACCTATGGTTGGTAGGGAGGGATCTATACAGAAGGGGGATCTATGCAGAAAATAATAAACCTTTGGGCAATGATTTGCAGCGTTTTTGGATTCTAACGTAAACCAACAAATTTTGAGGGGGTGTTAAAAAAAAATTTCTTGGTCGATTCCAAAGGTTTATCATTGAACATAATAAACCTAAAAAATGATTTATTCCTAGTATTCAAGATAAAAATTACAAAATTATATCAAAATCAAAAATTACAAAATTACAATGATAAAATGAAAACGAACTTATGGAAAATACAAAGAATTAGGTACCAAGTAATTAAATCGCACATGAAATCAATATAATATATTGATATTATATGGTATTCATGGTATTGCGCATCTTACTGAAATGATGATGATAAAATTTATTAACTTGTCCAAAGAAAAAAACGTCTGCCAAGTGGGTGTGGCACATAGCTTCCTCGTATCCATAACCCGATTATATAGATGATCCCGATGCATAGTAGTTAATCTGAAAATACCAATCTCTAAGTACCTTTCACTACCCTCGTAGGGGACCATCTACACGCTAATCTGGTCAATAGTAGAAAATGTCATCAAATTCGGATGAAAAATGTAAATGTTATGGCTGTTACAAGGATTTTACGTATGCGCATGCGCAGTGGCTACTGTCATTCCGAAGGTGGTGATTTCCATAGAGGACCATCTAAATAATAATCTGTAACATCCCTGAAAATTTCATTGAAATCGGACGGAAAATGTAGAAGTTATGGCCGTTACAAGGAATTCACGTTTGCGCATGCGCAGCGGCTACTATCAGTCCGGGGGTGATGATTTTCATAGGGGACCATCTAAATACTAATCTGTAACATCCCTGAAAATTTCATTGAAATCGGATGGAAAATGTAGAAGTTATGGCCGTTACAAGGAATTCACGTTTGCGCATGCGCAGTCGCTTCTATCACTCCCGGGATGATGATTTTCATAGGGGACCGTCTGCACGCCAACCCGCACAATCCCTGAAAATTTCATAGAAATCGGACAATAACTTCGTATAGTTATGCGCGTTACAAGGAATTAATGACAGACAGACAGACAGACAGACAGACAGACGGACAGGCAGACAGACAGACAGACAGACGGACAGACAGACAGATAGACAGACACACAGACAGACAGACACACAGACACGGTACCAAAATTGTTCAGAAAGGTCTAAAACGCAAGACGCGAGAGAAAATTTTGATTTTGGAGAACTTTTTTTTTTCGTCCTTGAAAAGTGAAAACAAAGCTTCCGCTACCTCGGTAGACTCGGAAGCAAAAAGTATGATAGTATTATGGAATAAGGGAGAAATACGCATCAAGTTGGGGGCTGTTTTAGTTTATGTTTCGTCCCGCAGTGCATGACTGCTACGATAGTTTGCCAGATCAAGGTAGCGAAGGCGCTCAAGGGATATTCCTGGTGACAATCAAGGGGCCGTAGTCACAAACCACTAAGTGGGGCTTTTTACTAAGTTAAGCATACCAAAGTCGACTCATAACTAAGTCTCTGAATACCAAAAATAATTAAACCGACTAAGAGTCGTCAACTATCAAAATAGCTTTCATGTACATTTTTAATATGCTTAGGTAGATACTCACTTTGTTGACGCCATCAAGCACGGAGTCGGTCAAGTCACTTGTAAAACATATTATAAATAGAATATATAGTAAACATATATATAAAAGAGATAAATGCCAGTATCATCTTCGCCTCTGACCTCGACTGTTGCTTTACAACCTTGCCGTCCTTTTTGCTCTGCAAAATTTCCACGTGGAAATCATTTTTGGTGGACTGAGTTCCAGTTACTCGGTTTGGGATTGCTGCCAGACTGTCAGAGCATCTCTGTTCATCGCTGCCTGTCCTCAGCATCCTGCAAAACCTCAATCAAAGGAGTCCTTCGCAGGTTGGAAAGACCGGTAGATTCAAGATAGGTACCTATTGAATTATTATATTTGGGGGACTGATCGCCACATCCCACTTGGAGCTACTTCATCAGCGCTTCCCAATCAGCATCCAATTTGGAACTTTAAAATTAGCTCAACAGGGTCAAGCCCGTCAATTGTATAAATTCAACGTAATAATTACGTTATTATTACGTAATAATTACGCAATTATTGCATTAATAATTTATTTGTCAGTACAGTCAAAAATTAGAAACAATTAGTTCATTCTTCTATTCGCACCTCAGCTGTTCCTACTAGCGCACGCATCTCACTTCGAGACGAATATCTAGAATTTAAGAAAATTTGTCTATATGCACTCGACACACTTCGTGTCCTCTTCAATCTGTCTTCCCCTTAAACTCATAAAAAATGTTGGAAAAGAAAGAAGAAATTACTGACTAATCCTATCGAAGTCAAAAGCTAATAATGAAGGAAGATTCTCAATTTAATCAAGTTGAGTTCAAAATGGAAGGAGCGCTGCGAGAATTGAACATTCAATTTGTGCATAAATAGGTACCAAATAAATTGATAAAAAAAATTCGATGCGATCAAAGCCCTATTAACCCCCCCCCCACCCCTAAAGGAAGACCTGCGCATACGCCCTTAATTTATTTTGAAAATTACTTCCCCCTCAGTTGTTTTAAGTTTTCTCTGCTGTGGTTGAGTTTCTGTAGGTACTGTTGTACAGGTGAAACGGCTTCAAAAAAAAAAAAAAAAAAACTGCAAATTATTACACAAAGGTTTATTTTTTTCTATATATGTATAGATCACTCGTCTGCATACGGGAGAACACGGCTTTTGCACTTTTCAATTTTTTTTTCAAAGAAACCCCTGAAAGACGCAGGAGGCAAGCAATCAATAAAATGCTTGAATACGAGTCTGCAACACATTGGGACATTTTCATGTCAACCACTACACAACAAGGTAGTGAAGTAAGGTTGTTAGTTCATGTACCCAAGCATCAAAGTTTTCGTAACGATTTTTCAGTTCATGTGCCAAAGCAAAAACATTAAAATGTCAAAAAACAAAAAAAAAAAAAAAAAAAAAAAAAAAAAAACACCAACCATAGTTACTACTGTAAGTTTGTTACTTCGGATATACCTGGCAACCTGGGTACCAGTGGTGGAGGGAAAGGTTCACCTCTGCTATCAACTCGCAGGTACATCTTTAGTGTTTTGTCCTAGAGGATCTAGGCGCTTGGGTGGTCGGGCTCACCAACTAGGTTAATGAACTCGACAGCCCAAGCTATCGCACGAGTTGTTGGGGGGTTGATTTGAAAATGAATATTGGCTGAAAAGAAAACAAGACAAAAGTCGAAACACAGATAAATTATAATGAATGGTATTTACCTGTGAAGAATTTAGAATTAAAGATGCGTGGCGAAAAGCGTGGTGAAAAAGCGTGGCGAAATTGCGTGGCGACCTGAAGCGTCTCGTGGCGGTTTATGCTGAAAGTTAAATGCCTGAAGGGCCAAATGCAAATTGGATACACAAAGGTGATCCTGCCTGATGGGCTTACGTGGCGGTCCTGAAGGGACTTGTCAAAACCTCGAGGTGTGGCGATGCACTAGCCTCAACTATCAAATTGGTAACCAGGTATACTCTGACAAAAGGTAAACGAAAATACAAATATATGGCACTTTTATTAATTAAGAGACAACTTCAAAGTTTGTGGCGATCTGCTAAAGGCAAGTTTTGTGGTAAGTATGAATAGAATTTTACTCAGTATGGTTTCCTAATATATCGTTACAATCCATTAATCATTTGTTGTTCAAGTTCATTGCATGGTCAGAAAATCAGAGGTTCAATCAGAAAGTCTACTAAAGTTCAATTTCAGATAAGTTTCGTGGCGAATCAATGTTAATGTTGTTAAGTTTTTACTCTTATGACTACACGTCACTCCTAGTTCATTGGCCAATGGAATGAAATGTAATATTAGTTTGTGCACTCACGTTGGGGCCCGTAGGTATCCTTCCGATGTTGTGTGGCAGAGGTAGGTTCGTGGCGACG
Source organism: Apolygus lucorum (assembly GCA_009739505.2). Lineage (NCBI taxonomy): Eukaryota > Metazoa > Arthropoda > Insecta > Hemiptera > Miridae > Apolygus > Apolygus lucorum. Next base: position 48,664,559 of record CM019178.2, on the reverse strand, counting down.
CTGATGTCCAGGGGGTCGTACAGCGTGGCGGCGTGGGGGGAAGACTGTGGCGGTTACACGACTCACGGGCACGGAGCTCTCAATGGACGTTAACTTGGCAGAGGTCTAGAGGGGAGTAGTGTCGTCCAGGCCTGACCCGAGGTTCCGTCTTCTCTCCCCCCTCCTCCCGCGAGGTGGTGTTGGCGGGGGCGGCGGTGATGGTGGGGGAGAAGCTCTTGCCGCTTCTCCGGCCGGAGGGGGGAGGGCGCGCGAGGTGTTGTTTGGCGCCTCCTGATTGGGCCACGTTGACGTCACCTACGAGTCAGGCCGAAGGGGGTCGGTGGCGTTGACCCGGCCCCACCCTACTGGAGAAGCGTTCCTGTGGGCGGGAGCCCACACTACCTACTAGTAAAGTTTATTTGGAAGAAATAAACGCTTCACCCTCAATTCGAAGAAATAGGGAGTTCCTTCATATGGAAATTTGAATACTGATTGCTAAGAACTCAAAACTGAGTACAACTGTACAACTCGAAGATTCGAACAACGATCGAATTTCGGCCCGCTAAAATTTCAACGGAGATTAGGCCTCTTTTGCTATTCACACTCGTGTTTCTGATTTATCGTTTAACGACGCGGACGGACGGCAACATTTTTATTCGATTGTGGATTCTACGTACCTTGAAACTTAAACCAACAAATTTAGAGGGGGGGAGGGGTAAAAATCTTTTTCTTGGTCGATTCCAAAGGTTCATTATTGAAAATAATAAACCGAAAATCTAGAGAAAAAGTAATGTGACACAGTGGCAAATGGCGGGTCGGGACTTTGTTCAAGCCCGGAAATGTTGGGAATGTGGGTCGATCTCCGTATTCAAGTTTTGATGACCCAGTCAAAAACTTGCTGTGAGGGTCAGTTAATTAGGAAATGACAGGTAGGTAACAGAGGGGGAGGTCTCTATCAGGCAAGGCATTGTGGTGCAGGCAGTTCCGACATTCCCGTTGCCGATGGTAGGTGGACACTATCTAGCGCTAGCAATTTAGCTTGACAGTGAAACATTGGTCATTAATTTCATCTACTGTTGTAGCGACCCCCCCTCCACTTAGCTGTCTACCATCGGCCTACGTGTGATATGATGAATGCCCGATCTTCTCGCAGCTTTTCCGACAGTTCGTTCGATGTGATTTCCAGACACGCGGTCCGGGGGAGGTCCACGAGCTTCAAGCAAGTACCTACTAGGTATCTCAAAATTATCAATATTTGGATTTTTTAAAGTCAATTCCGTCGAATGTTTTATGATATTCTTGGGAATATATATGACGGAAAGGGCGTATTCACTAATCATAACTCGACATTATCACACGACTTTCATTGCTCTACAATAGGGTGTCCCCAAAGTGTCGATACTTAAGAATATCGATATTTCTTGTATCTATTGTATCTATTTCTTGTAGTATCGATACATATCGATACTTGTTTCCCTGATATATATCGTAGTATCGATACTTTTTTCCTTTATCGGAGGCGATACTTTTTTATCTCTCACATTTATGTATTGCAACACCTACGACATGAAGACACCTACTTGACAGTACCTCTATCTCTGTGTAGATTGTTGGGAGACCAACCACTTCAACAAATTAAACAAAGATGATGTACCACCACCTCCAGCTCTCTATGATAACCTGCTGTCCTTCATCATCTAGGAAGGACAAAATGAAAGAAGGACCAACAACTGCCCAAACAGAAAATTTTTTTTTAAATAAAACCATGAGAGATTCGTTATTTTGTTCATTCTATATTAATTACTATCCTCGCGATGGAGAGATTTCCCATTGATAAAGAGAAACATAAACGACATTTTCACCCATTTTTGTGAAAGTATCAAATAGTATCAATACTTCAAATATCGATACTTTTCGAAAGTATCGTATCGATACTGTTTGATACTTTCTAGGTGTATCGATACGATATTATATCGATACTTTTGAAGTATCGGACATCCCTACTCTGCAATAGCATTACGATTGAATTTCACTTATCAAACATTACTAGGCCGACCTCCCTTTGCGGGGTTCTCCTGAACTGTCTGTCCCCCTCTCGATACATCGATACACCCGTCCAGTATCGATAGCTTCTCGTTCATTCGATCCATCGAGAAGCCGATTCAGATATCTTATTATATTTCGGTAGCGCCTAATTTGAATACTGGCGATGCCGCCAACATATACAGGGTGTCCTAGAAAGATATGGTCAAACTTCAGGGGTCGATTTTGCAAGTAATTAGCAACAAAAAGTGCCTCATAGGAATTATTTCTTAGATGCTTCGTTTTCAAGTTATTTCACTTTTTAAATTTTAGCATGGAACATGCTTTAGCCATCACCTAACTGGGCAAAAACGTGACGAAACCGTGGAACAAAAGTAGCGTGGGATTTCGTAATGATTTTCACTTACTACCGACCCGTTTCCAGGGAAATGTATCGCCGTTAGTTTTCATCCCACGGAAATCGTTCGCCACTCGTTGAAAAGCCCTCAATTTATGCGTAAATTTTACATGTACAGCTGTTTTGGAAATCGTTCGCCACTCGTTGAAAAGACCTCAATTTATGCGTAAATTATACATCTACAGCTGTTTTGGCAGTATATACTGCAGTAATTGCATTGAAGTATATACTGCCAAAACAGCTGTAAATATGGACGAAGCTGAGATATACCACTGATTTAAAAGAACTGTAAACAAATCAATACTCGGGGGGAGTCGCTGTCGCTGAATGGGCCTAAGGGAACTTCTATGAAAGGAAAAGATGTTAACCAAAAACAGATGTTATGTTGTGGTTATGGACTTCTTTCTTTAGTATTTAAAAAAAATTGTTTGTCAAACCCCTCCCCCCATATTAGAAAAACAGACGACAAAGGCCAAATCCTCACACGCATGCGCATAAGGGGGCACAGAACCGCTGGCTCGAGACACTTCTACGTTCTATTGGTTTATTGTTTCATTAATGAACCTTTGGAATCGACCTAGAAAAAAAATGTAACCCCCCCCCTTTCAAAATTTGTTGATTTACGTTTCAAGGTACGTAAAATCCGAAAATCGAATAAAAAATTTTCTGTCCGTCCACCGTCCGCGGCACATTCCTTAGTTAGCTGGACCGATTTTGATGAAATTTGTTATGTAGGCTCCATTTGGGGTCTAGTGGTGCTCCGAAGATTTTGGTTGATGTAGGTCACTTCTAAGGGTTGAAAAATAGGGGTTGAAAGTTTGAAAACGCCCTAACTCAAAAAATTTTGATATAAAGGTATTGTTTTTCCATCATTTTAAGTATAGAATTTTTAGAGACCACGCGGAGCCCTGTAGGACAAACTGTTCGCTCCCTACGAGAACTTAAGGGTTGGACTTACGATAAATCAGAAAAACGACTGTGAATCGCAAAAGAGGCCTAATCTCCGTTCTAATTTTAGCTGACCGAAAAGCGCTCGATGTTTCTCTTCATGTTGGTTGGTGGTAACATTGGCAAAGCCGCGTTCTTTGCAGACGAGTGACTATGTACAAAAATAATAAACCTTTGTGTAATAATTTGCAGCGGTTTTAAGATATCTTAGGCTTACCTTGAATTAAATTCTAGAACCTGCACATTTATCAAGATTATACCCCGAAGTATGTTTGTAATTATAGTAGAATTTTGTTAGTAGTAGAAACATTGTACTCGGTTGGCACTGGGGAAAAACAACACAGTTTCTTCCTAGATGATTGTATTTGGTTCAGATCTAAGGTAGGTCGAAAATGGGGTTGAATTTTGTTCTTGTTTTCATGAGTAGGTAATACAATTCACAGAACATGGAACTTTCGTTTCATACAATATTAATGAAAGGAGCAGGTAAAATGATAAAGAAGGAAATAAGAAAGAAATAATATAATGTATTGAATAGATAAAAGAACTAAAATCAAGAAACTGAATAATGACTGATTGGAAGGTAGGAAATAAAATATTCATCATCGATGGGCGACATTAGAAAGTTGAAATTTGGTTGATTTGTATTTTTATGGAATCAAGCTTTGCTTTGATCGGTGGAAGCACCTCATAATATGCTGGAACAAGCTGGGCAGTGTGAAGTATCAACGTCCAAATTTCAAAACCATCCAATTTTCAAATTACGTTACCACAAACAATTTTCAAATTACCACAAACAATTTTGTCGGTGATAAATAGTGCCTACAAGTTGGAGCATAACAATTTCAAACCATCCAATTTTCAAATTACGTTACCACAAACAATTTTCAAATTACCACAAACAATTTTGTCGGTGACAAATAGTGCCTACAAGTTGGAGCATAACAACTTTTCCATTCTGAGGAAGTCATGGGAAGGTTTCCATCCGAGATGAGCCAGGGCGTTTCCTTCGCTCTGAATGTGATTATCTACCGTAAGGGACGGATTCCGACGGCTTTACAAACGTCTGCCAAGTGGGTGTGGCACATAGCTTCCTCCATAGATCCAACGCATAGTAGATAATCTCAAAACATCAATCTCAAAGTACCATTCAAATCTATCATGGGGGACCATCTACACGCTAATTTGAACAATCACTGAAAATTTCATCGAAATCAAATGGAAAATTTGGAAGTTATTGCTGTTACAAGGAATTCACGTTTGCGCATGCGCAGCAACTACTATTAGTCTATGAGATATGATTTTCATAGGGACCATCCACACGTCAATCTGAACAATCCTAGAAAATTTCATAAAATTCGGATGAAAAATGTAAGTATTATGGCTGTTACAAGGATTTTACGTTTGCGCATGCGCAGAGGCCACTGCCAGTCCGGGGGTGATGATTTTCATGGGGGACCATCTACACGCCAACATGCACAATCCCTAAAAATTTCATCGAAATCGGATGGGAAATGTAGAAGTTATGGCTGTGGCAAGTATTTCATGACAGACAGACAGACGGCACCAAAATTGTTCAGAAATTTTGATTTTGGAGAACTTTTTTTTCAACCTTAAATAGTGAAAACGAAGCTTCCTCTGCTTTGGTATACTCGGAAGCAAAAATTGTTGAAAATATTTTATAGAAATACATCTATAGCACCAAAACTATGTGCCCTCAATGAACGAAGTTCTCAAGGGGAGTTGGAGCTCCATAAGTTGAGTCAAGTGGAGTGATTCACTGATCTTTGAAAAAATGAACTTTGAAGCCCTTTTTGAAAAACACGTTGAATTTTTAAAATGATAGGAAGCTGATCATCACGCTCAATCCACGCTTCTAACCCGTAATATCACCTCATGACACTCCAATCCTGTCAAACTACAGCTCTCATTTTGCTTCCGAGTCTACCAAGGTAGCGGAAGTTTTGTTTTCACTTTTCAAGGTTGACGAAAAAAGTTCTCCAAAATCAAAATTTTGATTTGCGTTTTACATTTCAGACCTTCTTGAACAATTTTGGTTCCGTGTCTGTCTGTCTGTCAAGAAATCCTATCTCCTTTTGATAACTTCTACATTTCTCATCTGATTTCGATGAAATTTCCATGGATTATGCGAGTTATGGATTATGCGAGTAGGAGTGGGGATGGTTCCCCATGATAATCATGACCCCCAAATTGAATGTATTTTGTGCGCATGCGTAAATGTGAAATCCTTGTAACAGCCATAACTTCTAAATTTTCCAACAATATTCAGAGTTTGTGCGGGTTGGCGTGTAGATGGTACCCTATGAGGGTAGTGCAAGGTACTTGGAGATTGATGTTTTGAGATTAACCTTCCTCCCACAAGGCCGTGTCGTATACAACACGTTGAACCTAATGTGGAGGTTTGCATGCGCGCATCACTTCAGGTGAGGGCTGAGGGACTAATTACCCTACCAACCAATCGTACTGCAGCTTTTGGCGAGGTAAGTTCACGCTTAGTCTTTTTTTCTATACTTGACTTCCTGCAAAGGGTGCCTGTGTCGTTATTGACACCGCCTTGTGGTACATGTTCTATATTTTGTGGGGACTTCACTCATGGTAACTCAAACATTTTTTTCAGTATTCTGCTTCCTTCATGTGCCTGTTTGCTGCATAATGGCCAACCCATCGAGGTTCATCACTGATGAGGAAATTTTGAATAAATTGGAGCGTCTGAGTCTACAAGGAGGAAAAATATGTCTGGTTTTGTAATTTTATTGAGTTTTATTTTTCATTTTTCAAAAATTTATTTCAAAGTTAAATCATATTTCAAGAATTATATTAGTTATACAATTGAGTCTGAGAGGAACTAATGTACCTGATTTTGATGTGTAAATCCAAGTTGTTAAATCGGGCTGATTTCGGAAAACAAGTCTCCTGTTATTTTTGGGAGACAATCACAATTTTTGATTTCAAAACTAACCGGGAAACAGACGTGCAGCGGGAACGCTCGCTGATTGGGCTGTTGGGATCGCCGTCTCCTCCCAGTGTTGCCAGATGGGACGACAAAATCGTGTTTTCTAAGAGAAAAGTTATCAAACAGAAACAGGGGAAACCTAATTTCCTCCATCTTGCTTTTTCTATTTTTTTCTTCAGTTTTTCGATTTCGAACTTTACTGTTTCGTGAAATTTTGCATGTGGAGACTATAGATTTCTCAATCTCAGCGCTTCAAGCGGCCATAAATGAACTATTCCAGGATGACGTCATTTTCCCGGTTTTTTTAAACATTCGTATTTTCTACACTGTTTTGCTTATTCGTAAATTAGGAAGTTCGGGCTGAAAGTTTGTCTTAGGGGGTTTTTCGAGGAGCTGAATCCGATTTTGGGGTCAAAAATAGGAAATTCCGACATGGTGAAATTCCTCATTGTCTAAGTCCTAATGATGAATGATTTCAAGGAACTGATGTGATGCTAGTATAAAAGTTATGTGCCTGAACTTCACTGTGTGATATACCTAGTAAATTGTAACAGATCTCGTATGCTCAGGTTCGCTTGAGAAATGTCTCAATATATTTCGTGATTGTTGTTTTGTTTGAACTGATTTTGATGATTTAGAGGACCAATAAAACTTTAAGTGATTTAGAGAAAGTGTTCCTACTCATTTTTCCCTTTAATACGTCCAAAAATTACACTCAGGGAAGGATCATGGTACTGTGTCGTATAAGACACAGGGAGGAGGTTTAACTACTATGCGTCGGATCATCTATACAATAAGGTTATGGATACGAGGAAGCTATGTGCTACACCCACTTGTTTTATTATGCAATGTTGGCTATTTTGATGGGTGCTTCGTCTCTTCCCGCCTCAGCTCCTATATTTTAACATTTTTACGCCACTTCGATTTGTACTTTTGACTTACGTCTTATATGCTGGACCACTCACGTTCTGCATTCATAGTAAAGTTTTAGAATATTTATATTTTGTTATTTCCCCGTTGATTGATAGTGATTAATCATCTCGATTCATCAACAGAATGTAAAAGAATATAACTGGAAATCTTAATAAATCCCCTCACGGATGAACTAATAATACCTACCCTTACTACAGGGGCTTTAGTGAGATGGAGTGACCTCCAGTGTGATCTTCTTATTTCATGGCACGATATTGTGAATCAAGAGCGCCGTTACTCAGTAGCTTATACCTGACCCTCAAAACCCCAGAGAATTACACAGTCGAGAAATTACTTCAGAAGGGGAGTGTAAAGCGCCAGGAAGGTCCCCTTTGAATGGGCAGACTTTTCAGCGCTGTTACGTCAATTTTTGAGTGAACTCAGATTTCAATTTTTCTTTTCGTTTCCGGTATGAAGTAGTGGACCTGATTACAGCGGAAATTTATGTTATTAAGCGGAATATAAAAAAGGAAAAGTGGGAATTTTTGCCTACAAACGTTGCCTAATGAGAATTCTCTGGTACTCATAAGAGTGTCAAGTGTGGCACATAGCTTCCTCGTATCCATAACCCGATTGTATAGATGATCCGATACATTGTAGTTAATCTCAAAACACCAATCTTTAAGTACCTTTCACTACCCTCTTAGGGGACTATCTATGCCAATCCTCACGATCCCTGAAAATTTCATCGAAATTACCCATGACAAGAATTTGCGAACCACATACCTGTATGACAGACACACAAACAGGCAGGCAGTAAAGCAAAATTTTTCAGGAAGGTCTGAAACGAAGAACAAAAGTGAAAATTTTGATTTTGGAGAACTTTTTTTTTAACGTTGAAAAGTGAAAACAGCAAAATACCTCATCGTGCGTACCTTTACTGCCGCTGAAAAAACTGGTAGAAGAAGAATCGTCGGAATCCGTCTATTTGGGGCGAAATCACATTGCAAGAACAGGAAACACGCCAGCAAAGAGCACCTGGAGGCTCTCCCGCTGATAATAAAGAAACATAACAACAATAAGGTCAGTGATTATCAGAAAGAATAACAGAGTTTATCGAGTTACAATGAAGAAAATTAGAGTGAATTCACGGAGGAACTTTGTTAGAATCTCCCAGCATTAATATTCGACTCATCACGTTGAATTAATGGGGTTCTTTAGAAATAATTTAGAAAGTTCGCTTGAAACAAGAAAATGTTATCATTTTGATTTTTACGTTCTTTCTTAATATCTAACATCAATATTTAATTCAGCACTGCTCCATATTCAACGGGTTAACCGTTCTGTATAAACTAGCCTCGGGTTAGTCTCACATTTATGATTCAAAAGTGAAGTAGTGAATGAGACACGATTGTTATAATTTTCCAGATATTGAACAAGAGTGAAAATGAAGTACAAAAGAATGTAAGAGGTCGATCTTACACAAAGATGAAAAACAAAATACTCTCCTTTGTTTTTAAGTAGATAAGTCCTTCCGAGACGAGAAAAGTTGATCTCAAAATCGTTGTAGTTCATTTCACCACCCGTTATTGGAAGTGAAATGGGGCAGAATCCTTCCAACTAGAGAGAAATAAATCGTTTGCCAAGTTAGCACAAAATCAAGGGATTAAAACTGGCTTAAATTATTTTCCTTCTAACACTTTTCTAATGACAAAGAAATGTGTATAATTAAAAATTAAAGTTTCTGTTGAATCGGATTTTACCTCTCACGAGAGACTACACTACTCAGTATTCCTTCTCAGTGATCCTTACCATTGAAACTGGCATAAATTATTTTTTTAAACAGTAGTCAACCCTTCTAACAATTTTATATGGCAAAGAAATATGTATAATTAAAAATTAAATTTTGTGTTGAATAGCATTTGACCCCTCACGAGAGACTACACTACTCGGTATTCCTTCTCAGTGATCCTTACCATTGAAACTGGCATAAATTATTTTTTTAAATAGTAGTCAACCCTTCTAACAATTTTATATGGCAAAAAATTGTGTATAATTAAAAATTAAATTTTGTGTTGAATAGGATTTGACCCCTCAGAAGATACTTACAATACTTAGTGTTCCTTCTCAGTGATCACTTTCCGTTATCAATTACCGCCTTCTGCGAGTTCTGTTTTCATTCCCGTTCGTAAATCTGAACTAGGTAAATAATTTTGTACATTTCGTTTTGAATAAAAAGCCCTCTGTTGACGAATTCGTTTAATTAAATCTAACAGGTTATGAATACCCAGAAGTTTAAGCTGCGTGAAGTGTTCGAAAATAAGTTTCGCGATGTTTTTGCGTTGCTGTTGAGTGTGAAAGTAAGTTCTTCCCTCGCCTAGAACTCGTTCCCAAAGGAATTCCAAGTTAAGTAATTAAACTTATCTCCTCACTATGGCAATGAATACTTTCCGAATTACAACTCATTGAAAGTGCCGGATGAAGCGATTTTAACCGAAAGTGAACTTTGGAGTTACACGTCGAGTTTTGGCACTTGAACCGGATGACGATCCCGCGGAACCAAATTTGGAAGCTGAATGGATAAAAAAAGATTTGACAGCGCGATCTGAACTGATTCTGATGATTTCGCCTAATGAACTAAAAAAATTATAAATTGTCAGACACCAAGAGCTGTTTGGGGTACTCTCGCAAAAAATTTCCGGAACAAAGGTCCAGCCTGAAAAGCATCTCTTTTTAAGGGGGTTCATGAGTCGGTTCTAATTTAACACTTTTTCATGTACCCGTTTCTCTGGATATATTCATGATATCTTCATACTTGAAAAAAAAAAATCTTTATCTATTCTTCATATATCCACTGAGTGAGTTTCAACTCTGCTGTGCAAATATTATTTTACCTAGAGACAATATAGCAAAACAGTTTTTTCATATTTTTCATGCTTATGATTTTTTAATTCTAGCCATGTTTCTGTTGGGAGTTTTCCGTCCGAACTTGTTCAATGACTGTAATAAACCCCTTTCGACAATATTTAAAAAAAATTCAAGTTGCCAGCTCTATTGGCTGTCAAGAAACAGGTACCTAAGTGACGAAAAACAAGGGTTTTCCGGTTTGGAGAAAAACCGCGATTTGTGAAAGGTTACTGTTGTTTGAGGTATTTGATTGATAGTTCGTAATTATTTCATATTGAAGGAATTGAAAATGAGGTCTGATTATTCCTTATCTGTGATTCTTATCAGTCAGTATTTGCACCAGTTAGGTAAGGTTATTTCATATCACGTAGTACTGATAAGAATAATGGTTATACACTATTGGTTCACTTGATTTCTTCATAAGTGCTATGCTATTTTTGTACTACTTGGTGGCATGGGAACCAGTGCTGGAACCATGGAGTAGGACATAGTATATCAATCAGAACTTATGAACAGCGAAAGAACAGTGGGTAGTTACAGAAATATAAGAACTATGAACCTGGAGCGGGAAACAGCTATCCCCCGGAAACAGCGTTTGGCTCCTCAATCTTTGAAAACTCATATCTCTGCTTTCCTCTGCTCAAATTTGATATTTTTATATACCAAAATGTCTGAGAAAACCTGCAGAATTTCATAAAAATAAAAACAAAAAAGTCGACAAATTTTCGATTTTGACTCATGAACCCCTCTTAAATCACCTTCTTTTGCAGAAAATGCACGAAGATGACGGTATTCGAGATTAATTTAATAATTTAACCGATATTGTCGATCAACTCGCTGATATGGAGATTGACGTCAATGATGTTCTTTTGAGCATAATGATGATTTATTCCCTTTTAAATTCGAATCTCCCAGTACTATTCCTTCTTCAAAAAATTTAAAAATCAAAATTTTGGAAAAGAGTGAAGCTCGTAAATTTAAACTAAATATTTTGAATTCGTTTTGAATGTAAAGCACTCTGTTGACGAATTCGTTTATTTAAATCTAACATAATATTATTATTCTTTTTGCATTTTGTTTTTTGAATAACTTTGTCGGTCTGTCCATCTGTAGAGCCTTGCTGCATTCAATGAATATTCTGAATTGTTTTCAATTTGTGAAATATGTGAGTCAGTAATACTGACTGGTGTCGCCTTTATTGGTTAGCCGTCCGATCGAATAGAGAGCAGTGCTGTTTGTACGCTACCACCAGTAACAACGATAATACTATAATTAATACGTAACAACTAGTATCGTAAACCTCTGACAAGATAATTCTTTAGATTGTTTTATATACCTAACAGATCATAGGTCTTGTATTCTCTATCAACAATAGTATCCTCATTTTTATATTTTATTAATTGACATTTAAAAATATTGAATAATTATTTACAATCAATTCCTTTTTTTAAGTAGTCGCCGGTGCGAAAAGCACGCTTTTATTTATAGGTCATACTGGGGTGGAACGTGAGTACGTCGCGAATACGAAGCCTGACAGTTTCAAATATTTAGAATACATTAAGAGGCTTTACTTAAAAAATATGGCTGGCAGTGGTCAATAAAGGTGAATTTTTGATAAGATTCATGGGGTTATTGTTGAACGATAAAAGGCCAACTAAAAATTGTCGAGTCCTGAATGTAACGTTTGTGAACAATTTGAAGAGTTTTCTTTCAAACGGGCTTATCCACTTGGAATTTTTTTCTGGGAAATGGAGAAAAATAAATTTCATGGCAAAGGAAATTGTCTAGGGTTCTCAAATTTTTCCAAATAGTTTGTTCATGGAACAGTCGATTGTAAGATCAAATTTCGAAATTTCGGCGTACGTTTTGAGGGAGACCCTTTCTAATTTAGATATATTTAGATATAAGCCATGAATATGAGCCATTTTGAACAAAAATATTTTTGGTTCATGGTAGAGTGCCTTACTTTTTCAGAGTTTCACGGTGAGGGGAGGAAATAGAGCGGCGTTTCCTCGGTTTAGGAGATTTATTGCCGTGTCAAGCATGCTTTCGCCTTATCCGCATCGTCAGGAGACTGTTGAAGACAGGTACATGGTTGAAGTGCATGTAGATACAGTTGTGGATCAAACTCCTGTCCTTCCCAGGTTGTGACAGGTTCTTCAAGGACTCTCGAATAAAAATTTAGTTCATCTTGTAAATGCGCACTCGTTTTCTCTTCTCCCGTTTACCATAGTTGTAAGGGTTTCCTTACATTTAAATTGAAAAATATATATTATAGAATTAAAACTTCAATATCGTTCAAATCTAAAACTATTTCTCTTTTATTTTGTGTTTCTGTTATCATAGCAACCGAATGAAATGTTATAATTATAGTATACCGTAGTTACATCCCCCCACTCAAGTTCCATCACTGCTCCGACAGTGATAAGGTAATGCGTTTTTGCATGATGCCACTCTTTCATTATCTTCATCGTCTTGATATATAATGGTTTTCGGGAATCCTTTCATCCAAAGAATCTTTTTGATCAGAAATGGCCCTTTGATCAATGGATGTTTGTCCTTCAATCCACATTGAACTAGAATTTGTCCTCCTTCTTTGAATGATGGTATTTTTGACGATTGCCTCCTATCGAATTGCTTCTTCATAGAACTGTTGTAGTCATGTGGTGGTTTCTCTTTTTCTTCAATCATATCTTCGGTGATACCATATTTCGCATCTGCTGGAAACACTGGCTTGATTTTGAAAGCTTTGAACTTGGGTGAACATCCAACCGGTATACAATAGGATCTGTTAGAATGACTAACTGCAGCGTCTAAGCACTTCTTCCAACCGCCTTTGAAATTGGGGTATAAGGCAAAGAATTGTTTGATGTCTCGCATCTTTCTTTCAACTAAACCGTTACTTTCAGGGTGATAAGGAGCCGAGGTGACCCATTCAATTCCTCTATCGGCTGCGAATTTTTTCATTTGTTCCGATATGAACTGAGAGCCGTTGTCCGAGACTATTTTTCTGACTTTTCCAATATGTGGGTAACTGATTAGATAGTTGATCACGGCTATTGAGCTCTCTTTCATAGCTTTTGCATGCATAAATCTGGAGGCTTCATCGACAATTACGAGAAATGATTGCGTTTTAGCCGTTCCCTCCGATTTCTTTCTTCTTTCTCCAAAATCAAGGTGTATACATTCAAATGGGATCTGGGATTTTTCTTGAATAATCATAGTGTCCGGTTTTGTTCTGAATTTAAACTTATGGATCTGACATTCATGGCAACTTCTGACGTATGATCTTATTCTCTTTTTCATACCTGGCCAGAAAAACCGTGCCTTAATCTTGAAATACGTTCTCAGAAAACCATCGTGCCCACCTGACTCAGGATCATCGTGGTATGTTCTTAGTATTTCAGGAATCTGTTCGACTGTCACGATCAATTTATTTTCAGAGCCTCGGATCATGTTCATCACAAGATTGCATTCTCTGTCCAAGCACAGTCTCGATAAGGCATCCGCGTCTTCCATTTCAGAACCTCGACGATGATTTATTTTGACGTTGTATGACAACAAAAATACCTGCCATCTGGCTAAACGCCCTTTGGGTTCTCTCAGGTTTAGCAGATGAGACAGTGCTTCATGGTCTGTGTGAACTGTGAATTCCCGTCCCTCAATAAATGACTTGAAATATTTAATGGCATTTATGACAGCCAAAGCTTCTTTGTCTGTGACAGAATACGATTGTTCTGGTGTCGTGAAAGTAGATGAGTGGTATCCAATAACCCTGAGTTGTTGCCGTTTAGGTCGAGAGGAATCACGCTGGTAAAGCACCGCACCAGTCCCAAAATTTGATGCGTCGCAACACAACTCAAATGGAAGTTCCCAATCGGGTAGCTGAAGTACTGGGTTGCTTGTGATTTTCTGTAAAAGAGTTTGAAATGCGTTTTCTTCAACTTCTGTCCATTTCCAGGGGGTATTCTTCGCCTTTAAACGATCCAAGGGTCGCGCAATGTCAGCATACTTCGGAATGAATGCACGGAAATGCCCAGTTAATCCTGTAAATACACGCAGGGAATGAACGTCATGAGGCCTCTGCATTTTCCGAACTTTTTCTATGGACTCCTCTTTTGTTGTTTTTGTGAACCCATCAATGTGCCTGCCCAGAAATGTGATGCTACTCTGATTGAACTGGCTCTTCTCAAGATTCAGCTTGACATTCTCTTGTGAAAGTTTTTTGACAACTAGGTAGGTCCTATGGGCACATTCTTCTTTCGTCCTTCCTCCAATCAAAATATCGTCAATGTAGACGCGTATGTATGGGTCTCTCAATAAGTCTCCTAAGACGTTCGTCATAAAACGCTGAAAAGCAGATGGGGAATTCATCCACCCAAATGGTAGACACCTGAATTCATAATGCCCAAATGGGAGGACAAAAGCAGTGTACTGCATAGTCTCCTCAGTGATTGGGACTTGGAGAAATCCGTCTTTTAGATCTATTTTTGAAAAAGCGGTGCAACCACCAAAGTTACTAATGATGTCGTCGATCGAGGGGAAAGGAAAGGGGTCCAACTGAGTCTGCTTATTCAAAATTCGGTAATCCTGGCAAAGCCTTAGTGTGCCATTAGCTTTAGGTACGATGACGCAGGGTGAAGCATATTTGGATGTAGACGGTTGAATTATGTTTCTATCCAACAGTTCTTTAACTCTGTCCTGGGCCCAAATGTACTTTTCCCTTGACAGTCTGTAAGGCTTGAGATGTACGATGTCAGCATTTTCCTTAAGTTTGAAAGGAACAGCGTACTTCCTATATGAAACTGGTTTACTAGTGGGTGGGAACAACTTTAGAAGGTCATCTTTACTGAAAATCATTCCGACATTCTTGAAGACGGCACACTCACTTGAGAAATTTCGTTGAACTAAGGAAAATCCTAATGAAACCAGCGTAGGCATTCCTACAATCAGATCATAGGAGATTGATTCAGAAACAAAAGCTTTTGCCTCTACACAGTATTCTCCATAACGCAGATTCAGTAAAGAAGAAAATTGGGAGGTTTCGGAGGACCCATTGAAACCTTTTAGAATCTGATGCTCTTTCGACAGAAACCAATCATATTTCCTGACAATAGCGGCACTTATTAAATTTACACTTGCTCCTGTATCGAGCAAGGCTGTCAGGATTACTCCATTTACTGACAGCTGAAATTTAGGTGTGGAAGCAGGAGGGGAGTTCAATCGGAGAACTTTTTCTACATTCCCTATGGTGTCGTCCTGTATGGTTTCGCTGAAATCCTTTTTTATCTTGGTGACAGATACAGGGAGAGGTCGGAGATTCCCAACAGCTTTTCGAAGGATGTCTAGATCATGAAAATCGACCAACTGTAACTGATCTTGAAAAGATTCTGGAAGCCCCAATAGTATCATAGTGCCCTGAACAGGATCCGGCAAATTCCCAAATGCTAGTCTCAAAACCTTTTGTTTTTCGTACCAATAATCTAGTAGACAACCGCCTCGGTAGGTAAACGATAGTGCCCGCTCTGCTAGTACAAGTCGATTCTGACCAAAGGACTCTGAAAAAGACTTTTTCCAACTTTCCCAATCATCTAACTTTACATCACTAAGCAAACGGGAGTAAAACCATTTTTGCGATGTGCTGCCTTCTGAGAGATACGAAATTAGATTGGTTATTTTCAAACTATCAGTATGCCAATGATTGGTATGGCATGCTATTTCATATAACCGTATCCACATTGTTGGATCTTCATTCATTCCATCGAAAGATGGGATATTCAAACGTTGCGAGTCCGTTGGTATACTTTCAATAATATTCTTGAAAGTTCCTGAAATTGAATTCATCAGCTCTTGAAACATATTCAAATTAATGGTTTGATGGTGCAGCAAAATCCTTTGAAACTGGGAAACAGTATCTGGTGCCAGCGAGAACTGGTTTTCTAAACGTGGATTTGACATTGTCCAAGTAGAATAATGCTGTAAAGTGACTCACCAAGTGATTCGAATCCAGACTGCGCCAAAATGTAAGGGTTTCCTTACATTTAAATTGAAAAATATATATTATAGAATTAAAACTTCAATATCGTTCAAATCTAAAACTATTTCTCTTTCATTTTGTGTTTCTGTCATCATAGCAACCGAATGAAATGTTATAATTATAGTATACCGTAGTTACAATAGTTTCAATTTTGGCACTCTCTCGGTCAATTTTAATTCCTAACATATCCAAAATACCCTTGATATCCGATGAAGTAGCTGTGAAATTCTCAGTATAATGGTGCTGAAGGGCATGTTCCCAAGAGTAGTTCAATGAAGCCAGACCACGACGTCCAATAAGAGCTGGCCCCCCCCCCCCCTTTGAACACATAAAACTCCATTTCACCCACAAAAGATTTGTGTTTGATGGGTAACACTACTTTCCCAATAGGATGTATCTTGTCAGCAAGTGTGATGATCGACCCAACAAACAATAAATTATCAGTCAACTGATTGGAAATGAAGACTACAGGGGAAGAACGCACCATGTCCCATTTTGAAAACTTTTCAGGAAATCATTTTTTTCCGGCAAAAACCCAATATTAGTTCGAATTTGGTCGATACAATTAAAAAAAAATGGAATTTGTATCTCAGCGTAGAATTTGTACCTACTGTAGAATGCGGTGGTACAATCAAAACTACTGCAAAAAGTATTTTAAAACTCCATATTGCTATCCAAAGTTGCAAAGGTCCATCTGTACAGGGGAAGAACGCACCATGAACGTGTATTGCTGGTTTTATTCATAGTATCCTACCATAAGATTTCTCTCTTTATCAGGGCATAACGGTTTCGTGACATTTTAATAATATATAATGAGTTGGTATTTTCAAAAGTTCACTCACGAATAAGTTTTGCAAATTTTTTAATAGAATAAAATCCAGGAAATTCATTTATGTTTCACCGTTTTCAAGAAAACAAACACTAGTCTCATATAAACTTATTGGTATGAAGAAAATAATAATGATCGCCGCTAACAATCGAAAATAATACAGTGAAACCCAGGAAAACCGCATGAATGCGTGAATCACAGAGATCCATCAGGTAGCCCGAACTGGGAGAGGGAGCCCGAAAGTTGGCACGTTCTTCCCCGGTTGTGCTCGGCTTGGTGCGTTCTTCCCCTGTACGGTGTTTCGTTTCTCGCATTTTTTTCCTATATTGGATCGTTTTTGCCCATTTTGGTTGTCACCATCGAGTCCGCCGTGAAAAAATCTATAAGAAACCGTCATAACCTATTTTTCGCAAAAAATCGACTTGGTGCGTTCTTCCCCTGTGGTCTTCAAATGGGTTCCTCAGAAACAAACTCCTCTTTTGCGCCGAGCTTTCGGTGAATTTATCGCCTTCCTTAGGCTCAAAGGATGTATTACTGTGTGAGCATCACATCAGCGTCAATCAACAAACCAGTTAGAGATGCCACCATAGTTGGTGGGAAATGAACTTCGGAACTACTACAGGTAAAATGAAAAAAGGGGGGAATTTAAAACATCATGCCAGCTACAACAATACCAGGAAGCAACAGCCTTAAGGAGCCCCTACACTATCAAGCCGCTTGATCAAATGCTTGACCAAATTGATTGTATCAAGCGTGATTGATAGTCTAGAAGCCCGTTTGACGCTTGAACCAAGCGTTGACGGTGATTGATAGAAACTCTGAATGACTCAAGCGGATGATCGAGCAGCTTGATAGTCTAGGGCAGTATTCGTCAAGCATTGCGTCAGTCACTCGGTGGAAGCCATGGCGCTGATGTGTTGCTGAGTCTGTGGAGCAATGGCGCTCAGGTCTCTAAATCCATGCCAGATGATAGGTACCTCAATGTAATAGACAATCTCTGACTTGCAGGAATTGCTTCACGCATCTTTGTATCCTTCTTCTCAATGTCAGGGCGGAGTGAACCCAGTAGATAATCAAAAGTGTATTCAATCTCAAAAAGTTCCAGTAGTCTTCTGGTTCCGAATCACTCAGGAAGTTTAGGAGGTATTCATGAGTGAAGCGGTTTTTCAGTTTCTACCACTCCTTAGACCGCCGTTGTTATTTCTTTTGCTTCTTTTTCCGCTTCACGGCAACCAATGTAGCGTTTAGGAAGCCCAAATCTGAATTTGACACCACTGTAAATCGAAAAAGCGAAAGCATGATCGCAACAGACACTGTTCCACTTCTATGCTTCGACTGACGTGAGAGTTTTGGTCAAAAGATTGAAGGGTTGATTGAAGCACGCTTCCATCAATCAGAGGTTCAGGCATTTGATCAAGCCGCTTGATAGTGTAGGGGCACCTTTAGGAAAATAGAGTTCTTCTTCTTCTTCTTCTTCCAAGTTAAAGGAAAATAGAGTTAATTACATAACAATGATTATAGATAACCATAACAACTCCCTGTAAACTGAAGTTTTTATTGTTATCAATTATCATTGGAAGGCGATAAATTCACCAAAAGCTCGGCAAAAGAGGAGTTTGTTTCTGAGGACCCCATTCCCAATCAGTTGACTGATGGATGTATCTTGTGCCCAATGCAATCGTTCAACTGGATGTCGTTGGGTAATAGTTGATATCTAATAAAGTCTTCGTGATAATATTCATGAGAAAACATATTATTCAAGGAACCTGTATCAATTTCAAAAACGTAAGGTCTGTTATTTATCTCAACAGAAATTTGGTAGGGTTCTAGGGCATTTAGTGGGCAGTTCATTGGAGTTCAAGGTGGGTAAGCAGTACAAGGAATCACTCGAAGACACTTCTACTTATTTTGATTAGATGTAAAAAAATATTGATTATTTGACTTGCCAGAAGTTGATTTTGATAGGCAAATCGAAGCTAATTGTGTGCTGCATGACATCGATAACAAGAGGCATTTCAGAACCGACATTCACTGGAACTATGTGATCGCCATCCACAATGTTCGCACTTGGGTTTACTGTTAGTTGAAGGGGTCGAGGTTTTCTTTGATTGTGATTTACAGTTCTTGTTTGGTTTGAACTTACTTTGTTTACTGGATATAGGGATGGCAAAAAAGTATCGATTCTTTAAAAAATCGATTCTTTTGAGAAAAAAAACTATCGATATTTTTAGATTTTTTTTTTCTCCTGATGAATCGGAGAATCGATTCAAAAATTCGAGAATCGGTCCGATTTTTTTCAATAGCTGATTAAGGGAAATAAATTGTAGTTAACAACCAAAACTACCTCAATGGGGAAAGAAAATTAATGAAGATAATTGACTAATTGACTATTACTACCTAATGATCACTAAATGTCAAACACCACCTCAACCTATCCTGATAATTCATGACGTCATTCTCTTATCCCCAGTTCACGAAGAAAAATTAGTTGGCTATCATCTACGCAGCATGTATACACCTTTTTCGAGACATAAATTATCAAAAAACATAAAGTTTCAAATCCTACTACTTAAATCTTTCATATTAATAGAATTTATTAAACTTTGTATAAATAGGGATCAAAATTTTGCTCCAGCTTTTGGTAATTTTACTTGGGTATAGCTTCTGCTTAAAAAGTATCGATTCTTGAAAAATCGATACTTTCAGAAAAAATTGTATTGATTTTTTTTAGATGCTGTTCTAAAAGATCGATTCGATTTAAATCGATCCATTTAGAAGAATCTGACATCCCTAACTGGATATGTATGAAAGTTCACCGACTTCTGGTTCTGATTTCACCTTCACCATTCCGTTTTGCTCCACCTGTTTTCCAGCAGCTTCTTTCGATGCAGCAATTTGTATTGCTTTTGGTAAATCGAAGGATGAACTGCTGGCATCTTCTTCGAAAAGACGATCCTCGATTTACTTATTTGAAAGACCCATAATAAAAAATATGTCGCATAGAACTACGTTCAACTCAGCTCCAAATCCGCAGGTGGTTGCCAGCGTCGGAATTCGCGCGGAAAATTCCACCACGCTTTCGTTTTCTGCTTGTTTTGCATTATGAAACGCGCGTTGCGTAGGTAATAAAGATGTTTTCCACACGCTTCAAAAAAAGTTTCCACGATCCCTTACCGATTTCAAATTGAGTCAATGGTGACAGCTGGTGTGGCACAGTCATGGTGTCAAATCCGTAAAACGGAAACTGGTAGAAATTCCCTGGATCCAGAGCACTTTTTGTAAGTTACCGAACGTGAAACTACACTAATTGTAGGTAAAACTTGTCGCCATATATGTTGGGAATTTAATAGACCGAGGGAGTGCAATATTGAAACTATGGGAAATGGGAGAAGACCTTGTACGCATTCACAAGATGAATTGAAGAGGTGGGCCGAAAAGGGGTCTCACTTTCTTTTAAAAAAAAATTTTTGCGTAAAATTGAAGCTTGAAGTTTTCTTTACACGATCATAGGATAAATGCAAGGTAATTTTTACTTCATGCCTGTTTTTTTGCGATGAGAACAAGCGAAAAAATGTGATGCCTCCACTAGACGAAAAGGGATACATGTCCCCCTTGCTAAGTTGCTCACCTGATGAGTAGTTGTTTTCTTCTCGTGATTCTAGTGAACGATATCAGTCGATCCGTTCATTTTGATACCTGTTAGTTTATTTTCGCCTTTTATTTGAGAATGGCCGGTGTTATTTTGACGACCAATGACGTGGATAGACTAAACAAATCGCGTACTCGAACAATAAACTTTTCCGACTGGAAGGACACCTCCAGGAAGAATCTGCGAAAGATCGGTAGGATCTTTACCGATGGGTGTAGTTCAAGTAAAGTTTCTCTACAGTCTACTAAGTAGAATAATATTTACACCAAATATTTTATAAAAAATATTGAAAATACAACATTTTATATTTTAAAACCTATTTTTTCTTATTTTTGTTGTTTTTTATATTCCTACAAAATAAAAACTCATTGTTTGGCGAAGCATGAATTTCAGGGAACATCCTTGAGATAGGGAATAAAAGATAATTCCCTCAAATAGAAAGCTTCGTTATATTATTATAGGTGCGAGAACATGATGTGACGTTATTCATCAATCTAAAAATACGGTAAATTTTGGTAGGCATGCTATATGGTGCTTTTAGAACGGTGGCAACATAATATCTATCACACCTAAATCTGGTGGAAAAGGAGTACATGTTACATTTAGCTTGCCAATTCGTGACCACGTGATTCAGGATCTGTGTTTTGGCTCTTCTGTGAAATTCCGTAAATGAACATGTTTTCATCCGTTTTTCCCTTTTCGGCCGCGCTCTTCAATTGAACTTTTATTCGAGTGTCCTTGGATCTAAAACAGATACATAGGTTCATATTAATTGGTATAGAAGAGTTTAAACGCTGTTGTAGCTAGTTAGACTTAGACAGGTACTTACTTAAACTCTTCTATACCAATTAGTACGAACCTATGTATCTATATGCACTTCAACCATTTACCTGTCTTCTGCAGTGTCCTGACGATGCCGATATGGCGAAAGCATGCTTGGCACCGAAATAAATCTCCTAAACCAAGGATACTCCGCTCTATTTCCTCCCCTCACCAAGAAACTTTGGAGTTTTTGGTTTTTGGATGATTCAATGTCCTCTCCAGCTCCAGAGGCTTGGTCAAGTATTTGTAGGTACCACTGGTGGTCATGCTTTTCCAGTGTTCGCCTAAAGCTAGCCATACACGTACCGGCAAGCCAGACAGTTCGCTTGGACAGTTCGTGTGGACTGATATCGACCATACACGTTTGCAGGGACGCAGACCTCCAACCTTCTCGTGGGTTTGAGTACTTATTAATCAAAGTCCGATATTCAGGCGGGCGGCCGCCTCACCCCACAGCGAGAAGGTGGGCCACGTCTGTGATTGTTTTCTTTTGACAGGCCTCAAGATTCAGAATCCGTAAAAAAAAGTGTAAAAACTGGATAAAAGCCCGTTAAAAAAAAACTCTTCATTTTCGTGAAGAAAGATAATCAAAATCGGGACGATGTTTTCACCGCCAATACGAGTGGATCTGCTCATTCCAACCCAATATGCCAATAGAGTTAACGTATTTTGATAAATCAGTCATCTTATTTATTTACACTTCGGAAGAGGTTAAATTTGCGCTACCTAACATAAATAAGTTGATATCGTAATACTAGTTGGAAAATTGTATCTTCTTGGCACTTAGATGACACCATCTCTATATATATTTAATTAATCCGTAATAGTTATTTTTCAAGAAAAAATGAAAAGTTGTAGTTCGATTCTTTTACATGATACTTGTGTATGTTAAGAGTCACTTCCACAGAAGTGAGAGTAGTAGGTAGTACCTAGGAGTTACCTTGGTAATATGGCGGTGTATTTACAATTTCGTTGTTAAAATATGTATATTATGCTAATCTTAAAGTAAACCTACCTGTTGAACAAGTTTGGCGTTCAAGTATAATAATAATTATATTAATACGATAGAATTTCACATTATTATAATACCAATATAATACTGAATTGGTGAACTGTAACTGTTGTTATTAAATCGTCACAGGTTGGTAAAATTTTGTTACACCTTTCACAAACTTCAAATTCTCTCATTAGTGACACCTAGTTTTATAGTCTCAGCAGTTCTTTGAAAAGAAGTTGGTCTCGACGCATTTCTGATAGTTATTTCATGTTATATGTATTTTTAGACATTAATTTAGGAACAGACAGATGGTTAGATGATCAATATTCAGGTGAAACTAGACGAACGAGGTCTATTGCACGTGGTAGATGCTGAGTTACCTCAGGTCATAAGTTTTCATTAGGCAACAATGGATTTTGGAGGCAGATTCGTGAAGCGAAGTGATGTTGTGATCAGCTACCTCTTCGTATTTCTGTCCAGGTTACTCCCTTGGCTCAGTAGCAGAGAGCCCGAGTTTGATCGGAAAGTCTGGAGATCGATCTCCACAAAATGGCGAGGAACTTGGTGACTGACTGCATCCTGGCTCAGTAGCAGAGAGCCCGAGTTTCGTCGGAAAGTGTGGAGATCGATCTCCACAAAATGGTGAGGAACTTGGTGACTGACTGCATCCTGGCTCAGTAGCAGAGAGCCCGAGTTTGGTCGGAAAGTCTGGAGATCGATCTCCACAAAATTGCGAGGAACTTGGTGACTGACTGCATCCTGGCTCAGTAGTGAGAGCCCGAGTTTAGTCGGAAAGACTGGAGATCGATCTCGAGTCGAGGAAAGTTAGTTTTTTAATGACAAAATGGCGAGAAACTTGGTGACTGACTGCATCCTGGCTCAGTAGCAGAGAGCCCGAGTTTAGTCGGAAAGTCTGGAGATCGATCTCCAGTCGAGGAAAGTTAGTTTTTTAATGACAAAATGGCGAGAAACTTGGTGACTGACTGCATCCTGGCTCAGTAGCAGGGAGCCCGAGTTTGGTCGGAAAGTCTGGAGATCGATCTCCACAAAATGGTGAGGAACTTGGTGACTGACTGCATCCTGGCTCAGTAGCAGAGAGCCCGAGTTTCGTCGGAAAGTCTGGAGATCGATCTCCAGTCGAGGAAAGTTAGTTTTTTAATGACAAAATGGCGAGAAACTTGGTGACAGACTGCATCCTGGCTCAGTAGCAGAGAGCCCGAGTTTCGTCGGAAAGTCTGGAGATCGATCTCCACAAAATGGTGAGGAACTTGGTGACTGACTGCATCCTGGCTCAGTAGCAGAGAGCCCGAGTTTCGTCGGAAAGTCTGGAGATCGATCTCCACAAAATGGTGAGAAACTTGGTGACTGACTGCATCCTGGCTCAGTAGCAGAGAGCCCGACTTTCGTCGGAAAGTCTGGAGATCGATCTCCACAAAATGGTGGGGAACTTGGTGACCGACTGCATCCTGGCTCAGTAGCAGGGAGCCTGAGTTTCGTCGGAAAGTCTGGAGATCGATCTCCACAAAATGGTGGGGAACTTGGTGACCAACTGCATCCTGGCTCAGTAGCAGGGAGCCCGAGTTTCGTCGGAAAGTCTGGAGATCAATCTCCACAAAATGGTGGGGAAGTTGGTGGCTGACTGCATCCTGGCTCAGTAGCAGAGAGCCCGAGTTCCGTCGGAAAGTCTGGAGATCGATCTCCACAAAATGGGGAGGAACTTGGTGGCTGACTGCATCCGGGCTCAGTAGTAGAGAGCCCGAGTTTGGTCCGAAAGTCTGGAGATCGATCTCCACAAAATTGCGAGGAACTTGGTGACTGACTGCATCCTGGCTCAGTAGCAGAGAGCCCGAGTTTCGTCGGAAAGTCTGGAGATCGATCTCCACAAAATGGTGAGGAACTTGGTGACTGACTGCATCCTGACTCAGTAGCAGAGAGCCCGAGTTTCGTCGGAAAGTCTGGAGATCGATCTCCACAAAATGGTGAGGAACTTGGTGACTGACTGTATCCTGGCTCAGTAGCAGAGAGCCCGAGTTTCGTCGGAAAGTGTGGAGATCGATCTCCACAAAATGGTGAGGAACTTGGTGACTGACTGCATCCTGGCTCAGTAGCAGGGAGCCCAAGTTTCGTCGGAAAGTCTGGAGATCAATCTCCACAAAATGGTGGGGAACTTGGTGACTGACTGCATCCTGGCTCAGTAGCAGGGAGCCCGAGTTTCGTCGGAAAGTCTGGAGATCGATCTCCACAAAATGGCGAGGAACTTGGTGACTGACTGCATCCTGGCTCGGTAGCAGAGAACCCGAGTTTCGTCGAAAAGTCTGGAGATCGATCTCCACAAAATGGTGAGGAACTTGGTGACTGACTGCATCCTGACTAAGTAGTAGAGCCCGAGTTTAGTTGGAAAGACTGGAGATCGATCTCTGAAGAACTTGATAACTGACTACATCTCATATTGGCAGTAGGTGGAGCAAATAGGAACTCAATAGGTAGATGGAAACGGCTGCTGCATCGGACTGACCCAGGCCTGGTCTTATTTTGACCGTTAGGAAATCTCCTATGTCAAGGTATGTCAATCCTGACAAAACGATTCCTGCACCCTCCCAGAGAATGTCACCTTGTTTTCTGGATAATATCCCTCGTAGTTAGCGCAATAGGAAGATTCCTAGATTTTCCATCCTTGTTGACCAAACTGAAGGACCAAGAAATATTACTCACTTGGCCTGTGTTTGTCGAGTAGATGAAGTCACAAATGACAAGCTTACAGTGAGTGGAATGAAAAGTGTGGATAAGAACAAAACTGAATTAGTTTTTGTGGAGAGGAACGAATTCACTGAGGACTAAAAGCCAGGTGAAGGCCGTTCTATCATCTCAAACAGAAATAAAATCGAAAGAAGAAGTGTGAAAAACCAGTAACAGCTTGAAAAAATGTCTGTTAGTTTGACATATTTTTGATTAGTCAACATTGAGTTTATGGTTCAATAAAAATTGGTTCTCTCCCCCCTAATTTGTTTAGTATTTGATAAGTATTTTAGTATTTATTTCAAAAACTAGATGATTTTCGTTTAAACTATGATCTTTTGGCGACTTAATTTTTGGGTAGTTATGAGCATAGTCTTTCTTATCTCATACGCCCTGTGTAACATGTTATATTATCACTTCTTACTTTTTGAATTGCTCTTTGAACGCGTCAAAACTGCTATCCAAGATTAACTCGATGAAATAATCAGCAATTTTCAAGAACATACAGCTGTAAAAAATTAAAAAACTGTGTTAGGGGAGAAAAATAAAAGTTTTAGAGGGTTTCCCAGATTTTCACATCGACTAGCTGAAATTTACATCCTGAGAGCTTGAAATTGTAAGAGTCGTTTGGTATCTGATATCTAGAGTGTCTCGTCGTTTCCTCAATATGAACATTAGGTATTAATAGTCCATTGTGTCCTAATTTATATGAATAATTGACATTTTAATTAATCAGTTATGTATGAATCCAGCAGCATCACAACCACAAACACGTGTGGACAGCATCTCCCATCATTTTTGAAGACGTGAGGTAACTAATAGGACAAGGTCCCAACTGAGCTTGAGCTGAGGAGTACCGGAACATACGTGTCACCAATAAAATAGACAAATATCGATAGACTCCGACAAACTTTGTAGTAAATTACCTGAACAAACAGCCTTGGGGTCCAAAAGAACCAAAGCATACCCAACCAGAGAATGAGAAGTAGGATTATTCATACCTGTGAATGAAGTTCCAGTGTTTTTTCGTAATTATTACGTATGTCTGTAACTGTCCGTGATACCAACTATTACAATATTACATTATATGTATTGCAAAGGCACCAAAATAAACTGGTTCTTTGCAAAAGCAACGAGAAGATTAGTTGTGAAAGATGTCTTACAATAAGGAGGATTTACCCCAGTGGACCCTGGATAGAAGGATTGTCTTGGCATTAACAAAGACCTCAATACATCATGTATAAATTATACGTAAGCATGGATATATGACATGACCAGCCTGTAGATAGGTCTAGCAGAACACACCCATTGAAAATCTAGAGAAAAGTCAATTGTCAGCTTCAATATTTGAGAACTGAATTGGGATCTTCTTAGGTATCTGCAGATTTGCCTTTTCAGCTCCTCTTTGGATAAAAATGAACCGATAAGTGCAAGTCCGGAACACTACCGCTATCTTGCGGTTATCTGTGGTCGTTGTGAATAAATTTGTCGCTCGTTTTCGTCGTTGTCAGGTTGTCGCAAATGAAACAAAAAAAAAAAAAAAAAAAATCATGCATTGCTACTACTTCTGTAACGACCATCGACCTGGTTGCTCGGTAAAACACACCTTCAGTGAAAATAGAAGATCAGGAAGGCGTTAGTAATTTCTAAGGCTGGGTGCACAAGTTGAGGATTTCCGGAGAGGATTTCCCGTTCAGACCGCCCTCTCCGGCTGGCCAGAGCGTGTGGATGAGGCTTTTACTGTTCGCAGATAGAAAGAATGCGGCTGGCCAATTTCCCGAAGGGTATACCTGCTAACATAGACGACTACCTGTTCCAAAATCTTAGGTAGCCTGTTGAGTCACGCATAGGAAAGGGCAGAGCCTCAGTAATTGTAATCCAGGCATCAAGCAACTCGAGTCATAATAAGGTAGACAGCCCCTCCACTCTGACAATTGTTAGGAAGGATTTTTATCTCGAGAGTGAGTCCAACTCCAGTCGCCTTTATAATTTGAAAGAAGCATCATCCTTTACTGGAAGCGTGATTTTATTTTAGAATGTATATTCTCTTAATTAATGAGACTTTCCTAATGGTAAGGAACCTGTTTTATTTTTTATTAGTGTTCTATATTTGTTTTGTTTTGCCTGTACTAAATCAATCCTTTCACTTCATAATTGGTCGGTAGTCAACATTAGTCTTTAGTCGATCTCATTTTCCTGGCTGAGTGGCAGGTAGAAGAAGGACGATGTTTTTGGGATTGTAATACACATGGACTCAGTTGTAGTACTTCAGTTCGGACTGCGCAGGCCGCCAGACCTTTCCAAATTTTCTAAAGGCCGCCCGAGCAGTCCGCCGAAAGTGAGGCCCTTCCTCCACGTGTGGAGGGCAGAGATGGGCGAATTCTTATTCATAAATACGATTATGAATACAAATCATATCTGCGACTTTATGATTATGAATACCAATACAGGTATGAATATGAATATGAATAGGAATACAATCGTATTCACACTTTGAATACGATTTTCCCCCGTATTCGTACTTTGAATACAATTTTATGATTTTTATATGATTTCCCCAAAAATCAAATTTTTTTTACAATTTTCCCTAAAAATCATACTTTTTTTGATGATTTTCTCCCGAACTCTGGACATATTTATAACCTAACATTGTCAAAATAATCAATCAAAATTCGAAACGCTCACAAATTCTTATAGGATTTTTCACGCAGAATCGAATGAGACCAACCCCAGGTCGCTACGACCAACCGAATAGAAAGTACGACGAAATTTCCGCTGAAAATCTTATTTTTTTAAACGATTAGCACTGGAAATAATTAAAAATCTATGATTTTTACCGGAAATTTCGTCGTACTTTCTATTCAGTTGGTCGTAGCGACCTGGTATTGGTCTCATTCGATTCTGCGTGAAAAATCCTATAAGAATTGGTGAGTGTTTCGAATTTTTATTAATTATTTTGGCAATTTTAGGGAATAAATACGACCAAAATTGCGGTAAAAATCATAATTTTTTAAATGATTTTCAGTGGGAATAAAAAAAAATACGATTTTCAGCGGAAATGTCGTTGTAGTTTCAATACGGTTGGTCGTAGCGACCTGGGGTTGGTCTCATTCGATTCTGCGTGAAAAATCCTATAAGAATTTGTGAGCGTTTCGAATTTCGATTGATTATTTTGACAATGTTAGGTTATAAATATATCCAGAGTTCGGCAGAAAATCAGAAAAAAAAACGCTGCAAATCATTGCTCAAAGGTTTATTATTTTCTGTATAGATCACCCTTCTGTATAGATTAATGAATCCTGATTTTATTAATAATAAATCGTCGATGAAGTGAGGTTCAGGAGGCACTCATTTCCATGTCGGTAGGTACTATTTTTCGAATTGTATGCACCTTGAAACGCGAAACATAAAATGTTTGGTTTGCTTTGAGCAATGGCATCGGAGCTCACTCAGCTGATCAGTGATCTGAGGAGTGAAGAAGATCTCCTCGAATGCTGGAGACGCCTGGAAGAGCAGTTCCATTCAATAGGAATGAAAATGGCTTTGGAGCTCACTCAGCTGATCAGTGATCTGAGGAGTGAAGAAGATCTCCTCGAATGCTGGAGACGCCTGGAAGAGCACTTCCATTCAATAGGATTGAAAATGGCTTCGGAGCTCACTCAGCTGATCAGTGATCTGAAGAGTGAATAAGATCTTCTCGAATCCTGGAGACACCTGGAAGAGCAGTTCCATTCAATAGGAATGAAAATGGCTTTGGAGCTCACTCAGCTGATCAGTGATCTGAGGAGTGAAGAAGATCTCCTCGAATGCTGGAGACGCCTGGAAGAGCACTTCCATTCAATAGGATTGAAAATGGCTTTGGAGCTCACTCAGCTGATCAGTGATCTGAGGAGTGAAGAAGATCTCCTCGAATGCTGGAGACGCCTGGAAGAGCACTTCCATTCAATAGGATTGAAAATGGCTTCGGAGCTCACTCAGCTGATCAGTGATCTGAAGAGTGAAGAAGCCTTTGAGCAATGATTTGCAGCGTTTTTTACCCACCAACATTTTTTTTACCTACCAACTTTTTTTACCTACCAGCTAGGTACTACCTACCACACCATACTGGCTTCACACCTTCACAATCAAGTTTATTAGAAAGAAATAAACGCTTCAGACTCGATTGGAAAAATAGAAAGCTTCTTATGGAAATTTGATTACTGGTTACGCAGAAGGCAAAACTGTATACAAATCGAAGAAATGAACAGCGATCGCATTTTAGTCCGATAAAATTTTAATGGAGATTAGACCTCTTTTGCGATTCACACTCATGATTCTGTTTTATCGAAGGAAAACCTTCAAGTACTCGTAGGGACCGAACGGTTTGTCCTACAGAGCTCCGGGTGGTCTCAAAAATTTTTAAAAATTCAATACTATTTAAAATTGGTGAAAAAACGATACCTTTATTTCGAGAGTTTTTGAGCTAGGGCACTCTCGAAAATTTCAACCCTTAATTTTCACCCCTTAGAAGTGACCTACATCAACCAAAAGCTTCGCGGCACAACTAGACCCCAAATGGAGCCCATATACCAAATTTGAACCAAATCGGTCCAGTGTTGCTAAGAAAAGTGCCGCGTACGGCGTACGGCGTACGGCGTACGGCGGACGGACGGAAATTTTTTTATTCGATTTTCGTATTCTACGTACCTTGAAACGTAAAACATCAAATTTTGAGGGGGGGTTAAAATTTTTTTTTTCTTGCTCGATTCCAAAGGCTTATTATTGAAAATAATAAACCAAAAGTATGATTTTCAGGGAAAATCGTTAAAAAATTGTATTATTGGGAAAATTCTGGAAAAAATCATAAAATCGTATTAAAATAAAAATACGAGGGAAAGCGTATTCAAAGTGTGAATACGATTGTATTCGCATTCATAATCATAAAATCGCAGATATAATTACGAAATCAAATGAACTTACCTTGTGAAGTTCGATTGTAATTATGATAGTGTCCCGCCCTCATATCACAGAATACATGGTAGGTTTGTCGGGGACGAACTAGCCGCGTTAGTTTTAAAGACCAGGGTTCCTAAAATTTATTCAAGAGTTTTAGGAAACAAAATCGGAGCCAAATTCGTTGGAGGGGAGGGATAACTCCCTGATCCTCGTAACCATCGTAGGAGCGCTCTATCGGTGGAAGAGCGAATCTTCAGTTTCTTTAAAGACCTAGTGTGTACATTGGAAATCGTAGTTTAAATCCTTGGGTAGGGATGGGCGGGTGTGTGATATGAGGGCTGGACACTATCATAATTACAATCGAACTTCACAAGGTAAGTTCATTTGATTCGTAATTATGATACGTGTCCAGCCCTCATATCACAGAATACATGGTAGATGTTTAAAGATAACTAATAAACTCGATTTCCAAAGCAGTTATTACTTCCAACAATAGAGGAAGTGATTGAATAATAAAGAGGTATACGGTACCTATTATTTATCTTGCATGTTCCAACTACTAAGGATTTGACAAAAGCTGCACGAGCATGACATGTATTTTTATGCATTAAGAAATAGGTACATTGTGATTGGAGAATGAGAACACATAATATAAGAATATTATACAAATCTAATTGTGGTTCTCCAGAACGGCCTCAACAAAGCTTGCTGGATCCATGAGCGGTCTATCATAATATTTAGCAAAAGTATCAGTGGACCCACTCCAACCAGCTGTTTTTCAGTATAACGTCTATAGGCATGCCATTTCTCTTTGCTGCAGAGGTAGAAGCGTGTCTGACTGAGTGAGGATTGAACACGGAGCAGTCAACACCTGCGGCAAGCAGGATTATATCCTTTATTAAGATATTAATATCCTTTGAGATATTATCTTTTATTCAACGATCAAGCGTGGCTTTAGATGCTGCTTTGTGAGGCTTGCAGTGGGTAAGAAAGAAAGCGTCGCAGTTTCGTAGACGAAGTTCACTTGTCATGGATAGGTATTTCCGCATTAAAGTGGGAATACAAAACTCGGGATTCAAACTTGATTTGAATTTCAGGAACGGTTTGCAAACCATTTGGCCTAGAGGTTTTTATATGATCAGAAATAATTATCTGTACATCTGTCTCCGTGAAGCGTATATTCAAACATTTCACTAGGTTTGAAGGGTTAGAAGACGTTGCCCTGAGGCTAGAGCCATTAGCATAATAAGCTTTTTAGAAGTGAATTTTAAATCCTGAACGGAGACAGTTGAGAGATAATCTAGGACTTGTTTAGGCTTGGAAGGTCTAGTTTTGAAAATTCCTCTTAGAAATCGTTTTATGGCATTATCTTCCCCAAGACTGTGGATTGAAATTAGTGAATTCACTGCTCTATGAGAATTGAAAGTACTGTAAGAATGATTAGTTCTGTCGAGTACGTTTTGAAAGAAACCTATAACTACTTGTGGTCCTGCACTGAAAGGACAAAAGTTATTTGTAGAGCAATACTCCCACCAGAGCTTTAGCGATGAATTGTACTAGCAAACTGATGCCGAAGAAAGGGACTTAAACTTAGTATTCGTAGCTACTTCGGGGATTCCCTTCCTGATGAATGACTCCCAGATAACCTCCCCGCCACCAAGATAAGGTTTGCTGCTAGAGGATGTGGCAATTGGCTCCTGTAAGGAGAACGTAATAAATTAATGGCTGGTCCAAAGTACAAGGGTTTTCCTATAAGCAGGTTTTGAAAAGTGGGTACCATGGTTGACCTTTCCATAAGAGTACAATACAAACATTACTTTTGTAGAACTCGAAGAACCATAGAAAAAGGAGGAAACGCATAAAATTGGAGGTGTTTCCAATTTACCGTGAATGCATCTAGTTTCCAAGCCTTAGGGTCTCTATACCAGAATATAAAACGAGGACATTTCTTGTTCTTATTGGCAGCAAATAAATCAATATCTGGAGTCCCGAATGTTTGAACTATACTTTGAAAATATTCATCAGCTAATTTCCATTTAGTTTCTGGTGGCAATATTCGTGAGGCTGCACCAGCTTCTTAGTTATCCAGAGTATTATTATATGATACATGGATCCATTAGTTTCCGTTTCCTCGCACCATTGCCAAATCAACCTAGTGGCTGAATTCAAATGAGGGTGCTGAACACTGCCCATTTTATTAACACATGCCACTGCTGTGGTATTATCAGATCTCACGAGAATATTACATTCTCTCACGTCACTGGCTAAAGAGAGATACATTCTCTCTAAACCTAGCTGTGAGAGATGAATCAGCTCGGAATTCAAGAGGAAACAGTCCTGATTTTAGGGGACTGACAGCTATGGGAATGTACTTAACCCCCTCAATTATAAATCAATTTAACACTTCGATGTGATACTTTCATTATGGCGTTATAATTATCATGATTGGTTGGAGCTCATAACTTTCCACGCTCCAAATATTTGTGGTAAAGCAATCCATATCTAACAGCAGGGCATGCGCAGTCAGCACACCCAAAAAAGGGCGCTAAAAACCGAATCTTACAATTATATTAGACAAACATTTGCAGTATGGACAATATTCTTTGTACTTTTTCCAGAGCAAGCTCAAAGTCATTGACACTGTATCAAAAATGAAGCCCAGAAAACTTGAATCTCTGGAGGGATTAACCACACTTTTTTCCAATTTATAACAAAACCCAATCTTCGAAAAGCAGTATTCCTTTCTTAACACCGT
>CM019178.2:48601251-48631539 GCA_009739505.2 Apolygus lucorum | reverse complement strand
TTTTTAAATTCCCCCTTCAAAATTTGATGTTTCACGTTTCAAGGTACGTAGAATCCGAAAATCGAATAAAAATTTGGCCGTCCGTCCGCCGTACGCAGCACTTTCCTCAGTTAGCATTGACAGATTTTGATGAAATTTGGTATGTGGCCTCCATTTGGGGGCTAAATGTGCCATGAAGCTTTTGGTTGATGTAAGTCACTTCTAAGGGGTGAAAAATTAGGGTTGAATTTTCGAAAACGCCCTAACTCAAAACATTTTGACATAAAGGTATTGTTTTTTCATCACTTTAAGACAGTAAAGAATTTTTAGAATTTTTGGAGACCATGCGGAGCTCTGTAGGGGGTTGGACTTACGATAAATCAGAAACACGAGGGTGAATAGCAAAAGAGGCCTAATCTCCGTTCGAATTTTAGCTGGCCGAAATGCTATAGATGTTTTTCTTCAAGTTGGCTGGTGGTAACAATGGCAAAGCCGTGTTCTTTGCAGTCGAGTGATCTATATAGAAAAATAATAAACCTTTGTGTAATAATTTGAAGCGTTTTTCTACCAAAAACCGATTTTGATGAAATTTGGTTTACGGTCTCCGTTGGGGTCTAGTTGTGCCCCAAAGCTTTTGATAGATGTCAGTTACTTCCAAGAGTTGAAAAATGAGGATTAACATTTTGAAAAAGCCCTAGCTCAAAATTTGTCAGCATAAAGGAATTGTTTTTTTCGTCAATTTAACATAATATTGAATTTTTAGAATCGAATGAGACCACCCAGAGCTCTGTTAGGCAAACTGCTCGCTCTCTATGGAACGTGAGGGTCGGATTTATGATAAATCAGAAACACGAGTGTGAATCGCAAAAGAGGCCTAATCTCCGTTCAAATTATAGTTGACCAAAATGCGATCGATGTTTTTCTTCATGTTAGTTGGTGGTAACATTGACAAAGCCGTGTTCTTTGCAGTCGAGTCATCTATATAGAAAAATAATAAACCTTTGTGTAATAATTTGCAGCGTTTTTCTATCAATTTTTAACCCATCAAGCCCAAAAATATAGATATGTTATTTTCAAAGTTTTGAATAATTTTCGCCTACTTACCTGGGCTCTACATAGAAGGTTCATCGTGTTTCTCACATCTCTTCTGTTGAAAGCGGCAGTGAGGCTGTCCCTTGTAGGGGACTTTGACCATACCGTGGGGCCATGATGAAAAAACAATACAGTTGAAACGTGAAAACCCATAACACCACACAACAGGCACTGAAAAATGCTCGGCATACAAAAATGCTACCCAGAGACCTTTATATTTCGGATAGATCCATTTCCCATGTATTATTTTGCATTGTTCCTGAATTCCAACTACCTAACGCCTCATAACACCCGTCTCTCGTTCGAATTTCGAACAGTTATTTCGAATGATATAATATCCGTTGGTACCGAGATGGCTAATGGCCCCCGGAGAATGGGTGGAGTTCGGGTCCTTTCTCCAAATATCCCCTCAGAGGGTCAGAAGGAAACAACAGCGCTGATACAATTGGTCCAAGCGGACCGATTTGGGGGGTGGTTCGATGGGAATACAAGTGGAGCTGAGAGCCTTTGTAATCTAGTTGCTATTGTTCCAATAATGATCGAGTTGGTCGGGTATTTTGCGTTGGGGTACTCTTGTTTTCTGATTCGTGTGAAATGAAGTTGTTTCACTTTCGCTGCCTATTTCATTCAGCAGAGTGGGAAATTTTTTACGGCCAATTCAATGATACCTAGGAAAGGCAACTCTGCCAGGGACATAACGCTCATATCCTAAAAGAGGGGTACAAGTCCAAAATGTCATTTTTGAGTTAGGAACAGTTTGGGTAGTGGAAGTGCTGTTTTTCATCCCTAGAAGACAAACTTAAGCCTAGCTCATTCCCCCTCCGCCTGAATGCTGAAAGTTCTTTGTTCGATGGACGGGGCGAGCCACCTACGTTTGCAGAAGACAGGCACAAAGCCCATTCCTACCCTCTAAAGTGGACAAATCGCCTCTATTTTGTGATTTCCTCAATTAAAGAAACCTAGTGTTAATGTTTTGGAAACTACTATCACAATCAAGACGATCAACAATGATAAATGCATGGTTATTGTGCAATTTATCAGAACACTTCGTTCCCTCGAGCCTAGCCCAAAGGACCCCCCTCCTGCCCTTGTCGCAAGAAGGTAGTTGACTGGTGATCTTTTCAGAAAAATAATAATTGCAATAATAATCACAATTATAATAGTTTACACGGTTTCCTAATTATTTCATCCATCATGCTGTGGTTATTTAACAGCAGGTAGGTAGATGGTTACCTACTTGTGTTTCTAGGACGTTGTAAGACTTGGGCATCCTTGAATATGCGATTAATCCGGGTTGAAGGTGGACAACACTCAACGGAAAACAAAATAACCAGGTACTAATCCGTTTTAGTCCCTTCAAAACCCAAATCCACGGAAGAAAATCCATCAGTCTGTGTCTCTTGTGTTTGTCCAGGCCGGACCCAACCGATTCGCGTGGTTCCTCCTTTGTTCAACGCTAAAATTTATCTAGCGCTGTGGACTACGTCATCCACATTAAATTATGCCTTGAAGGAGGGGGGGAGTAGAAACTATTGAAATTTGTTTTTTTTAAGCATAATCTTGTGTATTTCGCCCAAACCTCAATTTCCCACTGATTTGCGTGTTTCTTTTTTGTTCGACGTGAAAATCTATCTAGTTTTGCACTACATTGCTGGAATTTTGAGATTAGAGTAAACGGAGGATGAACGAGGGGTTATTTAGTGAAAGTAAGGCTCATTATGACAGCACGTTGAGCGCGCTACCTACTCCTCAATTTCAACCGATTCGCGGGTTTCTTTTTTTCGACTCAGATAACTAACTGACTAACATTGAGTCGCCAGAATACTGAAATTCTCATTAGGAAGAGGCAAGTGGAGGGATTATATTCACAAAATTGCGATTTTTCGATATTTTGGTTCATTTAGGGCTTATTAATGGTACCCAAGCTTTGAATCTTTATGAATAAACCTTTGTATTTTCATGAATTTTGACACCATAGAACAAATTAGTGGTGCCACTGGTGTGTTTCACCTTGAATATCTACTCCTACGGACTACCTACCGAAACTACCGATGAAAGTTGTACTGGTTGTACTGAAACCGTTGAAGAAGGAATGGTATGAGGGAGGGAGGGGGGGGTTGAACTCGAAATCGCACGTTGGTTATCTTTGATTATAGATTTCAAGAAGCTGTTTCAATTACTTAAGAATATTTTTGGAGACAGAATTATAAATATCTTCCGTTTTCAATCTGTTTTATTTTTCCGACAACTCCCAATCTAATAAATTCTCGTTTTATACACCTCAAGTCATGATTATTCCCATTTAAAACCAAATTATTCATTAAGAAAAGAATAAAAATCGTCCATGAAAAAAGTGACATCTCTGAAATAAAGAAATATTGTCCACGAAAAAAGGGAACAACACCAAAAATCGAAGAAATTTGACAAAAATATTCCCCTACTCCTTCCTCGCTAGCGAAAAGAATAATTTCGGTCCATGAGCTGTAGAAGCATTAGTACGGGGACATTTTCCCCAAATATCATTAACATTAAACGTGTTGTCATGGAGATATAGCTATTTGTTAGAGTGTAAAACTTTGAAAGCGATTTCCCGAAAACCACATTTTTGGACTTGTACCCCTCTTCTAGGATATGAGCGATAAAGGGAACCAAGAGATAGACAGACAAACTTCACAAGGTTACAGCGCCGCTCCCAGAGGTGATTGCTCCTTGGTTTTGGAATGGCGAGAGGGTTTGATTGTTCGCGCAAACCCACAGTGGTCATGTAAATATATTTACACTGATGGGCCAAAAATCAACGGCAAAGCTGGAAGTGCTTTTCATTATTCAAAAGTTAACATATCCAGAAAACGCTGCAAATCATTGCCCAAAGGTTTATTATTTTTTATATAGATCACCCTTCTGTATAGATCCCTCCCTACCAACCGTGGGTACCTACCTCCTACTAGGGCATTTTTGAAAATTTCAACCCCAACCACCAACCAAATGGGAATGGAGGGTTGACATTTCCAAAAATGCCCTAGTAGGTAGTAGGTATACGGTTGGTAGGGAGGGATCTATACACTGCCGTCCAAAGGAAGAACGTCCTAAGTCCATTTTTTGCATTTCGAGAAAAACGAGGTTTTGTGAAGTTGCCTGCGCCATTCGTCTCGTTGCAGATAAACAAACAAATTTTTTCACGAAGCACTCACAAATTTGTTCCTTTATTTTGTACTCCATTGACAAGCACAGAAATAATATGATTAGGGTAATTATTGGGTCATTTATGCCCAATGGAAGGACATAGGACTCTTTAGCCTAGCAACCTAGGACTTAGGACAGCTTGACTCTGCTTGATGCAAGGCTAAAATGTCCCAAGTCCGTGGTATTTTGAGTGATAATTTTTTTATAATGATAATGGGTTTCTGAAATAAACATTTTTGAGTTTTGGGTTTCTGAGATAAACATTTTGAGTGATAATTTTTAATATAATGATAATGGGTTATTGAAATAAACATAAAACAAGTGGGTGTGGCACATAGCTTCCTCGTATCCATAACCCGATTGTATAGATGATCCGATGCAAAGGTAGTAGTTAATCTCAAAACACCAATCTCTAAGTACCTTCCACTACCCTCATAGGGGACCATCTACACGCTAATCTGGACAATCCTAGAGAATTTCATCAACTTCGGATGAAAAATTAAGTGAGTAGGTGTACCTATGTGATTAGATCAAAAAAATGCGCAGTCGCTTTTATCAGTCCGGGGATGATGATTTTCATAGGGGACCATCTAAATACTAATCTGTAACATCACTGAAAATTTCATTGAAATCGGATGGAAAATGTAGAAGTTATGGCCGCTACAAGGAATTCACGTTTGCGCATGCGCAATGGCTACTATCCATCCGGAGGTGGTGATTTTCATAGGGGACCATCTAAATACTGATCTGTAACATCCCTGAAAATTTCATTGAAATCGGGTTGAAAATGTGGACGTTATGGCCGCTACAAGGAATTCACGTTTGCGCATGCGCAATGGCTACTATCAGTCCGGAGGTGGTGATTTTCATAGGGGACCATTTAAATACTAATCTGTAACATCCCTGAAAATTTCATTGAAATCGGATGAAAAATGTAGAAGTTGTGGCCGCTACAAGGAATTCACGTTTGCGCATGCGCAGTCGCTTCTATCAGTCCGGGGATGATGATTTTCATAGGGGACCGTCTACACACCAACCCGCACAATCCCTGAAAATTTCATCGAAATCGGACAATAACTTCGTATAGTTATGCGCGTTACAAGGAATTCATGACAGACAGACAGACACACAAACACGGAACCAAAATTGTTCAGAAAGGTTCTAAAACGCAAAACGCGAGTGAAAATTTTGATTTTGGAGAACTTTTTTTTTCATCCTTGAAAAGTGAAAACAAAGCTTCCGCTACCTTGGTAGACGCGGAAGCAAAATCAGTATTAGCTCCAAAACCAAATTTTTATTTTCAAAAAGTTTCATTAATTATACAATTGAAATGCAGTATAATATATTCATTGGATATTAGGAATAAACTCTTGTTTTGACTGTAGACAACTAGAAAATCACAGGTCTTCGTTTTATTTAAAGTCTATCTGTTCAGTCTCAATCGAATGCTACACAGAGATCAGAAAACCTTGCTGTGTTGTTACCGCTGAGAGTGACTGAAGCAGTGCTACTAACTGTCGCAAAACTGACATCATCGAGTGAACAACGTAGGTAGGTACTGTTTTTCTTCAAAACTAGGACTGTTTAAGCAAGTCCAGGTCACAGAACTAAATGATTCGTACAAAGCTTTAGCGTCCTATGGTCCACTTCTACTAAACTAGACTGTCCTATGTCCATGAATTTTTATCCTCTAAGGACATTTTAGCCTAGTACGCCTTACTTAGGACATTTTAGCCTGGGATGACTAGCAAAACTCGGGAAATGGACTTAGGACAAAGTGATTTTTCTCTACTTTCCCATCGACTTACGACGTTCTAACCTAGCTCAAAAGATGCATCTGATCGAGCTCTACAAGATCATGTCCCTATCTCAAAAAGTGAAAAAATGGACTTAGGACGTTCTTCCTTTGGACGGCAGTACAGGAGGGTGATCTATATAGAAAATAATAAACCTTTGGGCAATGATTTGCAGCGTTTTTTTCAACTATCAATTTTTTTTTCCTACCAACTTTTTTTTTACCTACCAACTTTTTTTACCCACCAACCATTGGTAGGTACTACCTACCTCACCATACTGCCTTCACACCTTCACAATCCTGAGTGTTTCCTTTTCGTGGAGACTTACCCAGCTCCTCACTGGACATGGAAGAAACAGGGCATACTTAAAACGTTTTGCTATAATAAATGATGATGCCTGTCAGTGCCCCATGCGAGTGTCCCAGACTTGGGATCATATAGTATACGAGTGCCAAAAATATGACGAATTCCGCGCTAGGATGGTAAGAAGAATTGTGTTGTGTGGGGATCGTTGGCCAGCCTCATTCCGGGAATTGTACTGCGACCATCAGGACGAATTGTTGACATTTATAAACTCAGTTGATTTTGACAATTTTTAAGTAATTTTTTAAGTGATATAGGTATATGTGTGTTTGCTCAAATTTTAAATATTTTAGTTGTTGGTTGTTCATCTTGATTTTTATTGTTTTACTTTATTGACATTGTTGAATATTTCACAATTTAGTATAATTTTCTGTGTAATTTGGAACACCTGGAGTCGCTATGGGAGCAGGTGTAAATGTTTTAATAAAAAAATTTAAAAAAAACCTCCACAATCAAGTTTATTAGAAAGAACCTAACGCTTCACTCTCGATTCGAAAAATAGCTCTATATCATATGGAAATTTGATTACTGGTTGCTGAGGAAGCAAAACTGAATACAACTCGAAGAGACGAACAGCGATCGCATTCAGGTCAGTTAAAATTTGAACGGAGATTAGACCTCTTTTGTGATTCACACTCGTGTTTTTGTTTTATCGAAGGAAAACCCTCAAGTACTCGTTGGGACCGAACGGTTTGTCCTGCAGAGCTCCGGGTGGTCTCAAAAATTTTTAAAAATTCAATACTATTTAAAATTGGTGAAAAAACGATACGTTTATTTAGAGAGTTTTCGAGCTAGGGCACTCTTGAAAATTTCAACCCTTAATTTTCACCCCTTAGAAGTGACTGACATCAACCAAAAGCTTCGCGGCTCAACTAGACCCCAAATGTCCCAAATTTGAACTAAATCGGTCCAGTATTGCTATGAAAAGTGCCGCGTACGGCGGACGGAGGGAAAATTTTTTATTCGATTTTCAGATTCTACGTATCTGAAACGTAAAACATTAAATTTTGAGGGGGGGTTAAAAATTGTTTTTTCTTGCTCGACTCCAAAGGCTTATTATTGAAAATAATAAACCAAAATCCATTTTGTTGTTGAGTTCGACCGTGATTTATTGAAAACTAATAAAACGGATCGTTATGATTCGAGAATAGTATGAAAAAGATTTGAAATATGACTTTTGCCGGCAAGTCGATAGCAGGAAAAAATATACTTTTCCAAAGTACAAGAGTGCTCTATTCAAGGTAAAGGATTATTGCAGAAGTATGAAATACAACCCACCTGAAACAGGAAACGATTTATCTCCTTTCCAGGCCAACGAGAAACTGTTCGCCACAGCTTGAACCCGCTTTTATACATAGTTCAGGACATGGAAAATCGAAGTTGAAGAAGAAGAGGGGGGAGATATTTTAACGTCAGAAGAAAAACTCTCAACAAATTGGCAAGCGATGGGGATGATCAGTAAGTTGGTGAAGGCTGAAAGCTGCTGAGTTGTGAAGCTCGTCAGAATCAAAAGTTGCTCGACAACGTTAGCTGCCTCAATCAGAACTCTGCTGATGATAACTTTACTCGGACTTCACCTCGAGAGACAAAGTTCTACCTATCATCCGTAATTCCGTTCGTCTTTATCTCCCTCTTCTTCTCCTTTTTAACGCTTCGTCGTCTTCACTTTTACGCCCATCAACTCCATTGCTTCCGAGTCTACCAAGGTAGCGGAAGCTTTGTTTTCACTTTTCAAGGACGGGAAAAAAGGTCTCTAAAATCAAAATTTTCACTCGCGTTTTGCGTTTTAGACCTTTCTGGACAATTTTGGTTCCGTGTCATTCTGTCATGAATTCCTTGTAACGGGCATAACTATACGAAGTTATTGTCCGATTTCTATGAAATTTTCAGGGATTGTGCGGGTTGGTTTGTAGACGGTCCCCTATGAAAATCATCATCGTCGGACTGACAGAAGCCACTGCGCATGCGCAAACGTGAATAGCTTGTAACGGCCATAACTTCTACATTTTCCATCCGATTTCGATGAAATTTTCAGGGATGTTACAGAGTAGTGTTTAGATGGTCCCCTATGAAAATCATAGAGAATGGTTTTTCATAGAGGGATGGTCCCATGTAGAATCTCAAATCCTATTCATTGCATCACTAGGCCTCAATAGCTCAGAGGTAGCGCATAGAATTATCCCCCAGGGGTCCCGGGTTCGAATCCCAGCCGAGGCTAAGCATTTTTTTGATCCAATCACATACATCTACTCACTTACATTTTTCATCCGAATTTGATAAAATTTTCTAGGATTGTCCAGATTAGCGTGTAGATGGTCCCCTATGAGGGTAGTGAAAGGTACTTAGAGATTGGTGTTTTGAGATTAACTACTATGCATCGGATCATCTATATAATCGGGTTATGGATACGAGGAAGCTATGTGCCACACCCACTTGGCAGACGTTTTTTTCAACTCTTTCAAATAATTTCAAACGAGAATAAGCGGTTGATGTATGGTTTCAGAACAGCATTGATAATTCACAGAAACAGATAGAACACATAATGGTTCTGTATTGTACTCATATTTACTCTTATTATATCCAGTTATGTACGAGTAGTTGGGTGAGTTCATGAGCTAAAATTTAGATGAAAATAGTCATTATGTTGCGAATATTTGATAGAAGTCTTGAATGAAGAGCCACATTTTTTATGACGTTTAACTTAGAATTCCACTTATAAAATAAGTTACATGTTCGGCAGAAAATTATCATAAAACGCTGCAAATCATTACACAATGGTTTATTAGTTTTCTATAGATCACTCGTCTGCAAAGCCACCAACCATCCAACATGAAGAAAAACATCGATCGCATTTCGGTCAGCTACAATTTGAACGGAGATTAGGCCTCTTTTGCGATTCACACTCGTGTTTCTGATTTATCGTACGTCCAACCCTTAAATTTTCGTAGGGAGCGAACGGTTTGTCCTACAGAGCTCCGCGTGGTCTCACAAAATTCTAAAAATTCTATAGAATCTTAAATTAAAGGAAAAACAATACCTTCACATCAAAATTTTTTGAGTTAGGGCGTTTTCAAAATTTCAAAATTCATTTTTGAACCCTTAGAAGTGACCTACATCAACCAAAATCTTCAGGGCACAACTAGACCCCAAATGGAGCCTACATACCAAATATCATCAAAATCGGTCAATGCTAAGTGGCAAAAGTGCCGCGTACGGCGGACGGACGGCCAAATTTTTATTCGATTTTTGGATTCTACGTACCTTGAAACGTAAACCAACAAATTTTGAGGGAGGTGTTGAAAATTTTTTTTTCTTGGTCGGTTCCAAAGGTTCATTATTGAAAATAATAAACCAAAATGATTTTGTGATTACCGTCTTTTGTCAGACAATGTTTTTGTAGAGTATTTTGGTTTATTATTTTCAATAATGAACCTTTGGAATCGAC
Organism: Apolygus lucorum; assembly: GCA_009739505.2. NCBI lineage: Eukaryota > Metazoa > Arthropoda > Insecta > Hemiptera > Miridae > Apolygus > Apolygus lucorum. Next base: position 48,621,681 of record CM019178.2, on the reverse strand, counting down.
CAAGAAAACAAAATTTAACACCCTCTCAAAATTTGATGGTTTACGTTTCAAGGTACGTAGAATCCAAAAATCGAATAAAAATTTGGCCGTCCGTCCGCCGTACGCGGCACTTTTGCCACTTAGCATTGACCGATTTTGATGATATTTGGTATGTAGGCTCCATTTGGGGTCTAGTTGTGCCCCGAAGCTTTTGGTTGATGTAGGTCACCTCTAAGGGTTCCAAAATCAATTTTGAAATTTTGAAAACGCCCTAACTCAAAAAATTTTGATATAAAGGTATTGTTTTTCCTTCAATTTAAGATTCTATAGAATTTTTAGAATTTTTTGAGACCACGCGGAGCTCTGTAGGACTAACCGTTCGCTCCCTACGAAAATTTAAGGGTTTATATTGAAATATATATATATATAAATCAAAACACGAGTGTGAATCGCAAAAGAGGCCTAATCTCCGTTCAAATTAGAGCTGACCGAAATGCAATCGATGGTTGATGATTTTTTTTTTTTTCTTCTCTTTATATTGGATGGTTGGTGATTTTGTAGACGAGTGATCTATATAGAAAAATAATAAACCATTGTGTAATAATTTGCAGCGTTTTTCCACAGTTTCTTACATTATAATCACAATTTATTATCTGTAGAACTAATTCCTCATACCTACAATTACGTGTTAACAAGTTTGCAGACAGACATGTAAGTAGTAGGTACACTAATTTTTTATTATTATTCACCCTTTCTTTTCATGCCACCATCTAATAAGATTGTAACCACAAAATCCGTTGTTTATTACTCATTTTATACCATTTTCTTTGTTTTATTTGTAGATACCATATAATAGTAATAATAATCTTTATTGCGTCATAAATTAAATTATAGCAACACGTCATAAATAGTCAATGGTATGATAAATTCAGAATATAATAATAAAAAAATATGGAGACAATTTAACAATTTATGGTCAGGTAGTTGGACAGGTTTAAAAAAGTCTTCATTTAAAAGTCGAAATTTAAAAAAGTCTTCAACACAATAAATTGCTGTTTTTAGGCATACGCGTTTCATAGCACTTTTGAATGTTTTTGTTGGGAGCAACTTGTACGTGTCTGGTATTGCATTATACAGCTTGGTGCCCGCGAAGTCTATGTTGTGTTTCTGTGTCGAGGTTAATCTGCATCGGTCGACTTTCAGCAAATCGCGTTTTCGCGTATTATATCCTTGTTCCGCAGCAGCATACCTATGTAGATGACTATGTACATTCGTCAGGCTTTCGACAATGTACTTTGCTCGGACTGTCAGAATTCGGTGTTCTGGAAACAGGGGTTTGCAGGACTCTCTCGGTCCTCTGCCACTCAGGATTCGGATGGCCGTTTTTTGGAGCCGGAAGATTTCCGTGAGTTTCCCCAACAAGAGAATACCGTACGAGAGACGCGAGTCGAAATATGCAAAATATACGCTACGAAGAACCCGTAACGATACCGTGCATTTAAGTTTTCGAAGGAGGAAATTAGTTTGGGATAACTTTGACTTGAGGACCGTTAAATGAGCATTCCACGACAGATTTTCTCGTACATTTATACCCAGTAGAGTGGCGGTCTGGGGTTCGGGACTACGTAGTGACAGTTCAAGGCGTAAGTTTTGTTGATATTTAGGCTTAATTTATTCGCAGCACACTACTCCACCATTCTTGTCTCAACAATTTTTTCGTTTTCCAGTTTCTCAATTGAGGTTCTGCCTGATATGCAGGCTATAGTGTCATCTGCATATAAACATATTCCGGAGGAGTCGTTATGTATCGAGGCAGATCATTTAAATAGATGTTGAATAGAATTGGGCCCAATTTTGAGCCCTGTCTAACTCCATACAAGAGGGGGAGATCGCAAGATCTTGCTCCCTTGTACTCCAAGATCTGTAACCATCCACTGAGGTATGATGTGACCAGTTTTGTGCTGTTTTTGTCAAAGCCGTACTTGATGAATAGGACCCAGTTCCCGGGTAAAAACGTCACGGGCAAATAAAGAATAAGCACAAAAACAAGTCTAGCATTGGTCATTCATACCTCAATTGTATTTTATATGTATTTATTGTACTTTATTATGTATATTATAATGAATACCTTTATATTGAACGTTTTTGAGCAACATAAGCTGACATAAGCATCTATAAGCTTTGGGGCACAACTAGACGCCAAATGGAGCTCATAAAGGTACCAAATTTCAATAAAATCGGTCCATGGTTGAAAAAAGGAAAAAAAAATTATTCGATTTTCGGATTCTAAGTACCTTGAAACCTGTGACGATCCTACTTTTTTATAAGGGACAATCCAATTGGTTTGTTCCCGATTTGTTGGAGCTACGCCTTTAGGGATATCCGATTCATAGATATATGAATCGATATTCTCTTCAGGCCGGCTGATTAATCTAATCACTGGTTGAAGGGGTAGGGTCGTCACACCCTCCTCTGTCTCATATATGGGCAATTAGGTGTATTTCAAATTTGTTGTACAAATTGAAATTCAACCTATATTGTTACATGGTAGCAGAGCGTGGTTCGGTGGAAATGGACTGAATTTATTTCATCATTTCCCCTCCACTTTTACTTGAGTATTCCAGAAGGAATTACTCAAAGAGATATCCAGAAGGAATCTCTATATGAAATTCATTCCTTTCTTCCACTTCGCCAATCTGGCAATTAAATTCATTCATTAAACTTCGCCAATCCGGCAATTAAGTTCAGTCTCTTGTTAGGCTTTGCCAATCTGGCATTTTATTAATTTCAATTTCGTTTTTCTTTTATATAAGCCTTTTCTGCATTTGCCTTTTCAATCATTACACTTGAATGTTTCGCCGTTCGTATTCTTTATTTAGTTTGCTTTCTCCTCAGTTCCATTAATTTATTATTTCATGTATAAATGGCCCATTCGTGGCATTCTTCTTCTTTTGCAATAGTACCATTACGATGGAGGAATCCCCTTGAAGCTTCCAGACGTCCTTTCCTGGGCTTCATACTATTTTTCAGTCCCTTTGACTTGTTTTCAAACATACTTCTGTTTGAAACCCAGAAGTATGTTTTAGGGAGAGGAGTGTGACGATCCTACTTTTTTATAAGGGACAATCCAATTGGTTTGTTCCCGATTTGTTGGAGCTACGCCTTTAGGGATATCCGATTCATAGAGCTATGAATCAATATTCTCTTCAGGCCGGCTGATTAATCTAATCACTGGTTGAAGGGGTAGGGTCGTCACACCCTCCTCTGTCTCATATATGGGCAATTAGGTGTATTTCAAATTTGTTGTACAAATTGAAATTCAACCTAGGTATATTGTTACAAACCTCTTCGTCTTGAAAAATCAAAAACGTTTAGGGCAACTCCGATCAGAATCTAGAAGTAGAATCGATCCCTGAAGTTCGGCAAACCTGTAGGTGTACACTGATTAATACTCATTCTTATTACTTGTCGGGAGGGTGAGGAGATTATTTCATGAAGAATTCGAAAATGAGAGTCGGAATTGAAGTTTTGTCATCGATGGACGGAAATATGATGGTAACAATCAATTCATTCGACCAGATCTAAACTTGTTAGAACTGAAATTGAAGCGACGAAAGCTGTTTTGCCTGAATAGATCCCAAATGATGAAGCATCGCAAGGACCGTGTTCGGTTACAAGCGTGAAATGTAACTAATAATTACACTTAATTGAAATTCTCACTCGTTATTTCGAAGACAGGTAGTGGCAATCAGGTCTTCCAGTAAATATGCGGTACCTCAGTGTGGAAGTGCGCCTTGAGAGCTGTGCGCCCGGGACCATCTGGGCTCCGCTCGACCTGTTTTATAAGAAGCTTTCCTAGAGTGATGGGATGGATTTCTCGTTAAATATTCACTTCCTACTGCAGAAAGGATCGTTGCTCACGTCTTCCGCTTGGCAGCGCCACCCACCCCTGGAGAGAAACTGGAAGATCGGCGCTCAATTTTAAGGTGAGAAGTCGAGTTATTGATGAAAAGGACCACGAGGTGTGAAATCAACCAGTTACTGACGAGAATGACTTCGTGACCATCGAGGTGAGATTTTCCTCTTGATCTCTTACTGGGCTTGAGCCTCACTTCATAGCACGTTAGCGGAGAAACGTCGATTTTTCACTATCACAGGAGGGACCAACCTTTTTTCCTCCAAAAAGCGGTAGACTCTGAATACGTCGGGGGATGTGAAGATGTGGAAAGCTATCCATCTTACCTCGAGTGTCGAACCTCACCTTTCGAATTCTTTGTGGAGCGACGACAACATTCTACACTATACTCGAGTGCCGATACCTTGTAACTTGTAATGAGTGAAAATAACCTCGTGCTCCTAATATGGTAGGCGTATAATATGAGTCAGAATTGTACTGGGGGATCTAGATAATGAAGTTAATCAACGAGGATAATTAAATACACGATTTAATAATGTAAATAATATTAATATAAAATACTAGATGGAGAACAACCCAAAGACAAGAGATGATGAGTAATAGAAAGATACATACTGAATGAGGGAAGAGAGATAGAGCCTATCTGATAGACATAATATCCTATAAGGAATGAGGCTTATATCTTTGTATGGGGGAAGAATCATCTACAGGTATTAACAACCAGATCTTCGGATTTGAGCCACCAGGGAAAGGGAAATGATCCTCCACGAAAGTAAGGAGTAACAGGAAAGGTGTCTGGGAGAAGACTGTGGGAGCAATACCTGAGTCGCGAGCCGATAGAAGACAAAAAAAAAAAAAACAAGAACAAAAGTAATCGTTCCACCGAATCACGAATCAGGTGTCACAATATCTGTTGCTCTGTCACAAATATAGCAGCAAAATTCTAAGAACATTGTGATAATTTTCTGTATCATCATCATTTTCAATGATGAACCTTTGGAATCGACCAAGAAAAAAAATTTAACCCCCATCGGAATTTTTTGGTTTACATTTAAAGGTAGGTAGAATCCAAAAATCTATGTCTCATCCCTAGAAGTGATTGAAAATGGATGTTTAATTTGACCTAGACTCTCCAACTAAATTTGATCTCGACTCTCTTCAAATCAATTTGACCTGGACTCTCTTCAAATCAATTTGATCTGGACTCTATTCAACTCAATTTGACCTGGACTCTCTTCAACTCAATTTGATCTGGACTCTATTCAACTCAATTTGACCTGGAATCTCTTCTACTCAATTTGATGTATACTCTCTTCAACTCAATTTGACATGGACTCTCTTCAACTCAATTTGATCTGGACTCTATTCAACTCAATTTGACCTGGACTCTCTTCAACTCAATTTGATCTGGACTCTATTCAACTCAATTTGACCTGGAATCTCTTCTACTCAATTTGATGTATACTCTCTTCAACTCAATTTGACATGGACTCTCTTCAACTCAATTTGATCTGGACTCTATTCAACTCAATTTGACCTGGACTCTCTTCAACTCAATTTGATCTAGACTCTATTCAACTCAATTTGACCTGGACTCTCTTCAACTCAATTTGATCTAGACTCTCTTCAACTCAATTTGATCTCGACCCTCTTCAACTCAATTTGATCTGGACTCTATTCAACTCAATTTGACCTGGACTCTCTTCAACTCAATTTGATGTAGACTCTCTTCAACTCAATTTGACATGGACTCTCTTCAACTCAATATGATCTGGACTCTCTTCAACTCAATTTGACCTGGACTCTCTTCAACACAATTTGATCTAGACTCTCTTCAACTCAATTTGACCTGGACTCTCTTCAACTCAATTTGATCTAGACTCTCTTCAAATCAATTTGACCTGGACTCTCTTCAACACAATTTGATCTAGACTCTCTTCAACTCAATTTGACCTGGACTCTCTTCAACTCAATTTGATCTAGACTCTCTTCAAATCAATTTGACCTGGACTCTCTTCATAGATAGATGTAAAGAGATTTATTCACTGAACTCTGTTGAAAAAAACAAATAACATAAAATCTTAATACAGTGATGAATGGCTTTAAGCCGTCCACTGGGTTAGTGCTTTTCTTCTATTTTAAAATTTATTTATTAATACTACAAATTAATGGAAGTTATCTGTGCAAGGTGGTAAAAACGATACCTCCATGCCTCCCTTCCATATCAATATCAATTTGACTTAGACTATCTTCAACTCAATTTGATCTCGACTCTCATCAACTCAATTTGACCTGGACTCTCCAACATTTGCTTGCGTACTTAATTTTGCTTTCGAGTCCACCACGGTAGCGGAAGCTTTGTTTTCACTTTTCGAGGTTGAAAAAATAAAATGTTCTCCAAAATCAAAATATCCACTTGCGTTTTACGTTTCAGACCTTCCTGAACCATTTTGGTTCCGTGTCTGTCTGTCTGTGTGACTGTCTTTCTGTCATGATTCCTTGCCACAGCCATAATTTCTACATTTCTCATCCGATTTCGATGAAATTTCAGGGATTGTGCGGGTCAGCGTGTAGATGGTCCCCTATGAAAATCATTGCCCTCAGACTGATAGTTGCCACTGAGCATGCGCAAACGTGTACTTCCTTGTTATAGCCATAACTTCTACGTTTCTAATCTGATTTCGATGAAATATTCGGGAATTATGCGAGTTGGGATGGAGTTAAATGGTTAAATCCTTATAACAGCCATAACTTTTACATTTTACAACAATATTCGGAGATTGTGCCGGTTGATGTGTAGAGTCCCCTACGAGGGTAGTGCAAGAGGGTAAGTGCACTTAGAGATGTTTTGAGATTGACTACTATGCATCGGATCATCTATACAGCCGGGTAATGGATACGAGGAAGCTATGTGCCACACCCTCTTGGCAGACGTTTTTACCTGTTTTGTTTCTCAAACCAAATTCAATTGGGTAGGTAGTTGGCAAAAGGCAAAGTCAATTTTGGTTTGGTAGTTGAAAAAAAAGCTTGAAAAAAATAAAATTTATTTAATCTTATTTAATAAGAGTGCCGGTTGTCCAAAACGAAAACTGTGTAAATTTTGTATTTTTAAAAAATAATAAAATAAAATGAAATACAATAAAAATTATAAATGTGTATTCTAGCAATTCTCTAATATAGGTTATATGTTAGCCTATTGTGATTTCTGAGGTATAATCATTTCTTCCATTCCACCACAAATGTTTCATAATATATATGATGGAGATGGGACAGCTCTCATTACATTCTCCGGTATTTCCTCTTCTTCCAGTTGGTTGTCAGGATCATAAATCACTCGCGTATAAAGAAACAACTGTATTCTACAATAACTTGGCTCAAAACCGATTATAAATCGACTACATAGCTCTAGATAGTACAAGACCGCCGAAACTCCCTTTGCGGTCAGTTCACTGGCTCGTCCTGAACCCGACAGGCGATTGAAGAAGTATCTAGGGAGAACCCCCTTAGAGTTGCAAGGCATAAGTATCTGGGGCTAGTTCTGGATGAAGAGCTTAAGTGGAAGCCCCATATAGACTACATCCATGATAAGATTAGGAAATATATATATATATTCTACAATGTTAGACACACGCTCCCGAAGCAAACAATAAAACTTATATATTATACCATGTTGCAATCTGTATTGCAGTATGGCATAATAGCATGGGGAGGAACGTATTCCACCCATATAAATAAGTTACATGTTCGGCAGAAAATCATCATAAAAATGATGTTGTCATTACCGCGTAGAACCCCTTCCGTAGATCTATTTGATATTGCTAAGGTATTTACTATTAGACAACTTTATCTGAAAAATCTACTATTGCAATTCTTTAGGACACCCAACATAATTGAAGTTTCTCGAAGGGATCCGAAATACGATATTAGATATGCCGCCGCAGGGAATGCAATTGGCCCTAGACCTAGACTGACTCTGACAACGCACAGCCCGATCTTCATTCTACATGTGTTACACCGAGAAATTGTTTGTAGCATGAAAAGTCCCCAGAAGTTTACTAGACCAAAATACAAAAAGCAAGTGTTAAGTTGGCTAGTTACAGTATAAATGTATAGTATATGTATAGGAGACTATTTAAGTTTAGAGATTATTAAAGTTAGAGAATATTAAAGTAAGTTAGTATATGTTGGAGATTATCAAAATGCGTCCTTAATTCTGTCCAATCATGTATTGTTTATTAATTTACTTATTACTGTAATTGTATAGTAGACATCAATTTATTTACCGATATGGAGCGATTTTGCAAAGATCCTACCCTACAACTCGGGCCAAGCCTAATGTCGGGTAGGAAATCTGAGCAAATTGCATCCCTTCATGCATTTATATTATTGTAAAAGTGTACAAAATGGCGAAAATAAACATATCTATCTATCTATCTATCTATCTAACCCAGGGCCCTCACACTCTTCTTCCAGGGTGCTTGGCATGACGATCCCTACTCGAGATAGGTCTAGACTATCTGTGGGGGCGGCTACATATACTTAAGGCTGAATGTAACAATTTTACGGCGCAAATAAAAATTATTAAACAAAAAAATGGTAGTCAAATTTAAACTAAATTTCACTTTGGAACACGAGTCAGATCGGAGTCTCAACACCAGAGATGGGGAAATCAAGAGGTCCCATCGAGGTCTTCCTCCGCTTTCCTCGACTAGAGAATTCCTCCTTCGATTTGTTGATTCATCGAACGCACTACTTCGTCTGGAATTGGAACGAGATTCGTCCTGTTCGACGAAAAACCCCAGCTCAGCTCGTCGGGATTAACAGGTGGCTAGTTCATGGGCCGCTCCCTCGCTTGTTCTTGGACCTCCTCAGCGACTCTTTCAATCGGCTGATCGCAATCCAATCTAGGAGGGATCTCCAAGTCGAAGGGACGACCGTTCAAGAAATACGTGACCTCTTAGCTAAGTCTGCTCATTCTCGTGGGAAAATTGTCGAAATGACCTCCAGAACCTCAAGTTGGATACCAAATTGAATGGAAAAACGCTGCACTTATTACACAACGGTTTATCAATTTTTCTGTCTACAACACCCGCCTGATAGCTTATCAGTAGGGATCGGATTTTTATTTATTTAAAAATGCGAAATATTTAACATAAAAAACATTTATGCGGTAAATATGTAAAAATGTTGAAATATTTTCAAAAATGTTTATTTGCTCAAAACGAGCAGTTCCAAAGAAGAAAACTCGGCGCTTTGCGCCTCGGCGGGGGGCTCCGCCTGCACCCCCCGGTTTATTTCTTTTTCCATACTCTGTATGAAATCATAGGAACACAGAATGTGTTTTTGCGATACTAGTCATCCGTTAAATAAAAAACAACAATAATAAATGTGGAGTTGACATTAACATGACAACCAATAAACATATCACCAGATGTTTTTTCTGTCGCTTTTTCGTGACGATTTTTTTTCGGTAGGTCATCGCAAAAACACATTCTGTGTTAAAATTGGTTTGTTGAAAAAGAAGGGAGAAATGTGGAATTCAGTATTTGAAATTATTCTCCACGACATGGAACTTAAAGTGTTCGAAAGTGAAGCGACGACGATTTGGACGAAAAATCGCCTTCGTACTTACTGAACGACCACTCAACGTTCATAGAAGTTATCGGTGCGTTCTTGAAGGCGGTGATCCCGTTGGGATTGAAGGCAGCAGAAGTTGCAAGAGGACTTATGGTCAACCACCCTCCGCGCAGCTATTTAACGATCAATTGTCTGTTTGTGATTGATCTTCGAGGTTTTTTTCACAACATAAAAAATTGCACCCCAAACCAAAAATTAACGCAGAAAAACCAAGGAACCAAACCAAGAAAGATCGTAATGAAAACGACGCGTCACAACAATAGTTTAATGAAAATTTGTGTGATTCTCGCACACTCCTATCGACGACAGCGCAACTGTAAATCACAGGCTGGAAATGGTGAGGATGAGACTGTGACTCACAGCCTTTTTTTTTTTTCATTTTTTAAAATAATTCGTTCATTTTGCAGCATACTACAAACATATTTATTTGAATGCTACTCCCTCACGTGAGGAAAATCTCGTGCTTGGGGGAGGAGTTGAACGAAATTACATCATTATGGAATATACTTAAATACAGATAAATAGTGCAGAAAACAAGTTGAAAATACATGAAAATAGCTCAGAAAATTTAAGTTATAAGGAATTTTTTATAGCTAGCTTGAATTCGTGTAGGGAGGTCGCTTCTCTCACCTGGGAGGGAAGCTCATTGAAGAGCTTTGCACCTCTATACGAGCACGCCAGTTGACTCGCTGCGGTGGAACGAAAAGGAAGCTTAATGCTTCCGTAGTTACGAGTGTTTAGGTTTGAAAATTCGTACATGCCCGCTTTAACCCAGATAACCCTGAATTTTTTTTTACTAAGTTTTTGAAATTTTTCGTATGTTTAGAGTCATAGGTGTTGTCTGAAGACAAATTTGGCACTCTTGCAATTTTTTCCCATTTTAATGAGGTCATAAATGGGCATCCTTCCAGAAGGACGTCAGTAGAATAAGGAAGCAATCTCTCTCGCATATTCCTTATTCTTATGAGATAACAAATGAGACTCAAGATTGAAAATACACTTTTTATTCAATTAAAACTGGATATAAAACTATGTATCATTTAAAATTGACAAAATTTATTTTGTGTGGGACGATAGAAAACGAAAAATGTAGAAATATGTCACATTTCAAGCATCCGGTTGTCGACTTCGTCTTGGAAAATCTTCAGTGCAGCTGCTTCCCTTCTCCCTATCTTTTCGTCTACTCCCGTATCTCCAACGTAGTGTTCTTTCTTATCGAATCTAAAAAAAAGATAAATAAATTCAATAATAAATGATCATTGAAAATGATTGAAAGGCTGCAAACTGTACAAGTATATATATACTGCATATGTCCAAGTTTTTGATTTTCATTCACCAACAGTCAATCTTGGCTGTTTTTATCAACAAAAAAACAAATCGAAATACTCAAGGGATGACAACTTTTGTTTGGGACTACGCATTGGTGGCTACTCTCTAAGTGCAGTTGAAAGAGACAGGTTTTTTGTCCACTTGTACAATTTTTTGGGCGGTTTTGGTTTACTGACTCGATGTGTCCCCCTCTTCTAGTTGGAAGTTGATTTTCATTGGACGTTGATGGTTGGGGATCATCATCGCTTTCATCATCTTTATCATGAGAAGGAATGCTATTCAAAATTGCGGGAGAAAATTATCAATAACAAGACTCTCGTCCGGTGAGGTCATGAAGGGCGTTTGTTGGAGGTAATAAAGATGTATCGACTTCCCCTTGACTTATTGCATCATCATTTCCCTCCGAAAAATTCAATAATATTGGATATATAACATATTATGTTATTTGATGTAAAGGAAGCAACTTCTTGCAGAAAAAGCGAGAAATCCAAAAAAATCAGCAAATGAAAAAATATAGGGATGGAACGAATTTGAATGTGTATTCTACTGACGTCCTTCCAGAAGGATCGTCATGAAAAGTGGTAATAATGGAGACGAAAATGGCAAAACTACATCAATAACATGTCATACTCTTAGTAGAGTGTAGGAACAATAGAATATCAACGTCGAAAGAAAAATAAAAAATGAATAGGTACTTACCCATCAACTATGAATTCTGGGTGACCGCTCATGATTGAAGCTGCTAGGGAAAAACTGCACTGAGTACCTGTTGGTCGCATACTGAAGACAAAATCGGTCCCCATCCCTCCGTAAGGATGTAAACAACAGTTCAAAGCTTACTAGACCAAAGCGGTATCATAATACAGGAGAGAAAATTCAGAAAGTCGACCCAAGTCCCTCATCCTTCCAGAAGGACGTCAAGGCTAACTGGGTTAATGTTCTTATATGTAACAGTTAGAGATATTTTTTACTTGTCGAATCAAAATTTGGGACTTTGAATTCCCGAAACACCTCAGCAGATGGGAAGCGTCTGCGCTTTTTAAGAAGGATCTTAATCAAGCTTTTTTGAGCAATAATAAGAGGTTGTAGAGTAGTCGTGCTCGCACCCCCCCCCCCCCCCCCCAAACGGCCACACCGTAGGACAGTACCGAGTGGACTAAGGCATAATAAAATTTTCTTAAATTCTCAAGAGAACGTTCCCCCTCGTGGGAACATCTGCCTGCGAGGAAGATATCGTTAACATATAGGCCACTGTCAATTTGAGACGCCCAGAGTCTTCATGTGCTTCAGTCAACATTTCCTCCTTATAGAAGAAACGTCGCCCCAGCTTGAAGCTGCTTTTTTTTTTCAAGATAAACGCCATTTTCCTAATTTACAGTCTGCTTCACAGACAGATGTTCTTTTCAATGTACGATCCAATCTATGCCCTGACACAAAGTTATTTCCACTGATGTATATTTTAGTGTCTGCCTGACAAACTGCAACTCCTACTGATGTATCTGGTAGTATCTGCCTGGCAGATAGATGTTCCCACTTATGAGTATTTCACAATCTTACAGATGTTAGTTGTTTTCAGTTTATTTCACGGTTATATCACCTGTTTTTCCTACCGTGCTTTTATTTATTTTAGCTAGTACAAAGGTTCCTATAGAGTGGGATGACAATTTCACGAGACTCTACAAATGATCTGAATGCCCCTTCAATTTCTTTTCAGCTACCAACTGAGGTTCACATAAGACCCATGGAAGATCGGAAAAAGTGATATGAATGAAAGATAAAGAAAAGTGATATGAATGAGAGATATGAAAAATAAATATGAATAAAAGATGAGAAAAAGTTATTTAAAAAAAAGTGTTGTCTGATTTGAAACAAAGGCTGATTGGAGACTGTTTTTTTTTTCTATAATAGCTTTTCGAAATCGTTTGGAACCTTCTTATCAGTCATAAGTTTTGCAATTTTTTTTCTAGTTTTATTGTGTAAAAAATTCCAAATATATACCTACTGTTCATGAATTTTACAAACAGGGTTAATTAATATATTAAAGTTGAATCCCAGGTCTCAATACATTTTAGAGACGATTTACTACTCTGGCTGCCTCACAAGCAGATGTTCCTACCAAGCGGCAAAAAAGGCTTGTTCCCAGGAGGGGGTTAAGAACCCACGAACTACAAAAGAGATTCCTGTCATTCTTCGTAGGCGACGACATAAAGTTGAGGTATGATCCTTCCAATTCAGGCATTGGTCCACCACTATTCCCAAGTACTTGACTGTACCAACTTGCTCAATTACTGGACAGGAACAAGAAACGCCTGCACATTCCTCTCTTTGGTGACATTTCAAAAACCCTAACGCAGGGACACCCGCCCAACGAAGAGAGAAACAGACAAACTTCTGTCCGCGGCGGGCAACTTCAAATTCTGCACTATAATTGAAATTGTTCCATATTTTCCTCAAAATATAATCAATGTGTTTATGTTAATGTTATAGGTTAAATGACTTTTCCTACTTTTTTCTCAAAACATTATTAAATAATGTTAATTAATCTCAAAAATTAATAAAAACCAAAAATAAATAAATTTTATTTATTTTTGGTTTTTATTAATTTTTGAGAAAACTAAAGTTTCAAAAGGTTTCAAATTGATGCTGATTGCCTACATTTCAATCAAATTCCTCTCTCTTACTTTTTTTTCTAAAATGAGTAGTTATGCTATTGAACCATTTCGAGCACAACGAAAATTCCACTTTTGGGAGGAAAAAAATTATCTATTTTGGATATTGTTGTATCTCCGTAATTAGGTACCTATTCAACCTACAGAGCTCGAGTTGGTCGCAAACTGTTGCAAATTTAACCTAATTTAAAACGTTACCGGACATAAATTATTGAAATTATCACAGTTTGGAAGTACTTGCCTAATTGTTAGAAAAGTACTAAAATTTCATGGGTTTTTAATGCATTTCGTCAGTAGCACAAGGTTTTCGGGGTTGCAAAATTGGGAATAAACATAGGAGACCTAACATCATAAAAATAGTAGATACCCCCGCGTGATGATCTGTGAACACTGAGAAAATTAACACTGGTCCGCCGCGGCTGTCCGCGTTCTGTGTGGCAGGGGTTGTCCGCGGCGGACTGCTGTCGATTCGCGCGCGGACAGTTCGCGCGCGAACCGACAGCAGTCCGCCGCGGGCAACCCCTGCCACACAGAACGCGGACAGCCGCGGCGGACCAGTGTTAATTTTCTCAGTGTCGATCATGTCGAGCAGCTCATCGGACGAAGAGGCCGTACTCCTTTTACTTGCTTCAAGACGAAAAAGGAAATGGGTATGTTATTGTCACTACGCATTCTATGTTGAAGTAGGCTGTAGGCACTACGATCGAGAGGGCTCCAAAATACTGAAGCGAATTCTACTTTTTCGACTAGCATTATGTTATTTCAGTTCACGGATTATTATTATTATTATTATTATTCTATAATAGTATTATTGTGTAATTCGGATTTGACTCTTACCAGGTACACGAGATCAACGAAAAAAGAGAGGAGTGCGGCGAATTTCACCGGTTATGCCTGGAACTGGGTTCATTCGAAGACCGATTTTATAAATATTTTCGAATGTCGCAGGAACAGTTCGAAACTTTACATGCTCTACTTGAATTAAATATATCAAAAATTACCACAAACTGGAGGAAACCCATTTCAACGAGGGAAAGACTCACAATCTGTCTGAGGTGAGTAAAAACATTGTTTTTTTTTTTTTGTTTTTTACAAAAATGGTTTATTTCTGTTTTTGTAAAATATTATTTTCTACAAAAGTAGGTAGGTATTTTGAAATACGTAGAATGGAAGAAGCATGAAAAACATGAAACATTAAACAGAAAAATTAAAAAATGAAAGGACATGACGTGAAACATTATTCTTGTACTTCTCTTGAGAAATATTCGTACCACTGTTTTGGTGAATCGGTTGTCTCTTCTTGTGTGTTTCCTACGGAGGATTGTCCAGAAACACTTGCACTTTGGCATGATGCAGTACTGGTATGAGGTAACGGAGAAAATGGGGGTGTAGTCTGAGACCCACTGGGACTTTGCCATACATTACTCGAATGGGGTAACGTAGAAAATGGAGGGGATGTTTGTGCAACAATATCTTGAAGTTCAGCACGACCAAACATATGGGCCATCTCCATTTTTATGAGAGCTTGTGATCTGAATGACAACTTCTTAAACGTATTAGCATAGCTCAAAAAAAGGTTATCATTATGGTCGAGAGGAGTAGTACGTTTTTTGTCTTTTCTATTCTGAAGATAACTCAAAATCTTGTCAACGTCTCCCACAACTTCCTTTGACTTCGGTTTTTTGGAGGTGGCATTAGGGAATCATCATTAGACATAGAGCTGCCATCGTCGGCCACGTCATCAATGATCACTGAGCTTCCACCACTGGTGTCCTCGTCATCCACAACAATTTCACTTTCACTTGACTCAGGTACATTTGACACTGTGGGCCGTGGTGTGACGCTTTCTTTCAAGAACTCCAAATGTGCAGCCCAGGGCCAATTTTTGTACTTTTTGGCAGAACCAGTAGCTCCCTTCAAGTATTTGAGGTACTTTACGTACGAATCCCTGAGGTTCTTCCATTTCAGCTTCACAGAGTCAACTGTAACAAAAAAATATAGTAGTACCGTTAGATCGAGAATTAAAAAAAAATTATTGTAATTTTGTGTTTACACAATCGGTAGTTTTGAATTAAGTTTAAATCTTACTGGGATTCTATGTTTTTTGTTTGTTCAAGTAGGTATTAGTTAATAACGCCACTTTGAAATCGCCAGAAGAAAATAATTTTTACCCCCCTCACTGTCATATGTCAGATAGGTACCTACTCAAATACGGAGATTCCAAAAATTGTTTTTAAAAAATCCCATTGAGGAGTTAATGCGCTAAACAAAGTTCAAAGAGCGCGTGTGTGTGCGTTTCAAGGTTACCATTTGGACTTCAAACATCAAAATATTGATTCGATGTTTGAAGTCCAAAAATGGAAACCTGAAACGCACGAACGCGCGCACTACAATACTATTCTACTAGCCTCCACAGACACAAAGTACACGAACGTAAATAATGTCGATTTTTTCCCGATTTTCAGTGTTTCAAAAATTCTAGTAGTCCACATTCATGCTCAACTCTTCTTCACGCACCCATAGAGTAGGTACCCACTCGGCTATATTTGAATTATCAAGTTTTTGGGTACGACGAATAAAACGTCATTTTCATTATTTACAATAAACATCGTAGTTAGATCAGAAATATTAGTTATATATTAAAATATTAGAAATAGTTATAATATTACTATGATGATTATTACGGTAATATCTACAAAATATTTTAAAAAACAAGTTTTTTAGCCAATTTTTTAAAAATTAGAGTATTTTTTTAAATAGAGTATTTTACCTAATTTCCTTGTTTTACGGTTGTTTCAAATTCCTGGCTAACGAACTCTTCGTTTGTTATTATAAATATTGTGGCACAAGCTGGGAATCTTTGCGAAATAAATAGCTCAAGTTTTATCAGTTTATCGTCCGGAGTGACATTATCTATATATGTAAATACATATGAAATGACTTGAGTGAAAAAAATATTTCAAAATTTTCCAGGTTAAAAATTCTGAGTCCATTGCAAAAGCTTCATGTTCTTCGAAAATTCGCTAAAACTTAGTTACTCATAAAAATATAATTAGGTACCCATGAAGATGAATGAGTCCTACGTTTAATTTTTTCTGTAGTTCATATTTTTTGTTTTTTACTGTTTCAGGTATTTGGCAACAGGTGATTCCCAAGTAACCATTGCCTTCTCCTTTCGAGTTGGACGCTCTACTACTTCTTCCGTGATTAAACAAGTTTGTAGTGAGATCTGGAATGTTTTGCAACCTCTGTATTTGTCCAATCCAACGGAGGAGGTATGGAGGAAATCAGAAGTTGGATTCAAGGAACGATGGAACTACCCCAACTGCATCGGGAGCATAGATGGGAAGCATGTACGAGTTAAATGCCCAAACAAGAGTGGATCAAGTTATTTTTGCTACAAAAACTATTTTTCGATTGTTCTGCTGGCCATAGTAGATCCATACTACAATTTCACAGTTGTTGACATTGGCAGTTATGGGCGTCACAGTGATAGTGCCATTTTCCAAAATTCCTCCTTCTATCGCGATTATGTGGACAAAAAAATAATTCTGCCTCCAAAGCCATTACCTGGAACGGACACCCCCCTCCCTCATGTGTTTGTAGGTGATGAAGGTTTCAAGTTAGAGACTTATTTAATGCGTCCTTTCCCACGCAGTTCAGTCGCAAATGATGTCGAAAAATTAACTTACAACAAACGACATTGCAGAGCTAGACGTGTTGTTGAAAATGCCTTTGGCATTTTAGCTCAGAAGTGGCGTATATTTTTCAGGCCTATTGAGGGTGATGTTGAAACTGCTGTGCACGTTGTAAAAGCCGCTTGTTGTCTCCACAATTATGTGAGAACAGATCAGTTAGCAATAGAAAATGGAACAAACTTGGAGGATAACGCCCCGAATCTACTCAATAATGCTTTCTCAGCCACTGCTCCATCGAGGGAAAGAACAAGTGATGCAGCCCGAGAAGTACGAAATCATTTCGTTCGTTACTTTACCAATCAAGTTCGTGAATGATGTACATAATTGACCATTTCTATTACCATTCACCTTTTTTTTTAAATCCAACATTCATTAATCAAAACTTGATAATAAAAATAACAACAATTTTCTATAAGATGGCTCTTTTAATTTTGTAACTTACTATATTGTTCAAGTTTCATGTTTGTTCATAAAAATAAAAACATTTTGTATAAAATTTAACTTACTATTTTGGTTGAGTTTCTCTGCGATCTCCTTCCATGCTTGCGCCTTCTTGGCCGTATCCTTGTAGTCACAATGACGCAAATCGTATAAAAAAGTGGCCTCCCGCACTAGATCTATCAATTGCTCATGAATGTCGTCACTCATCTTGAGGTTCGTTCGTATCTCGTCTCGTAGTCTCGTCTTGCTGTCCTGGACTGAACTGACCGGGCATGCGCAGTAGAGCTATACCTACGCGTTCGCAGTGCAGGTGTTCCGAGTTTTGATTTTGAGTTCAGAGTTCGCAGTGACTTTCGAACCCAGAAGTCGTGACTTTCGAACCCTGTCTTCTGTTCGGAATTTTTTCTCGAACTCTTATATTATCTGTCATTATTTATTAATGACAGCCAACGAAGCAATAGCCCAGTAAGTTTAACGCGGTATTTTTTTTTTGTAGATAAAACGCAAATAAATATCTACTATAAAACGTAAATAAATATCTACTATTTTTTATGATGTTAGGTCTCCTATGTTTATTCCCAATTTTGCAACCCCGAAAACCTTGTGCTACTGACGAAATGCATTTTCTAACAATTAGGCAAATACTTCAAAACTGTGATAATTTCAATAATTTATGTCCGGTAACGTTTTAAATTAGGTTAAATTTGCAACAGTTTGCGACCAACTCGAGCTCTGTAGGTTGAATAGGTACCTAATTACGGAGATACAACAATATCCAAAAATAGATAATTTTTTTCCTCCTAAAAAGTGGAATTTTCGTTGTGCTCGAAATGGTTCAATAGCATAACTACTCATTTTAGAAAAAAAGTAAGAGAGAGGAATTTGATTGAAATGTACGCAATCAGCATCAATTTGAAACCTTTTGAAACTTTAGTTTTCTCAAAAATTAATAAAAACCAAAAATAAATAAATAATGTTTTGAGAAAAAAGTAGGAAAAGTCATTTAACCTATAACATTAACATAAACACATTGATTATGTTTTGAGGAAAATATGGAACAATTTCAATTATAGTGCAGAATTTGAAGTTGCCCGCCGCGGACTCTGTAAAAAATTACAACCTGCCCTGGCGCGGGCAGGTTGTAATTTTTTACAGAGTCCGCGGCGGGCAACTTCAAATTCTGCACTATAATTGAAATTGTTCCATATTTTCCTCAAAACATAATCAATGTGTTTATGTTAATGTTATAGGTTAAATGACTTTTCCTACTTTTTTCTCAAAACATTATTCATTTATTTTTGGTTTTTATTAATTTTTGAGAAAACTAAAGTTTTAAAAGGTTTCAAATTGATGCTGATTGCCTACATTACAATCAAATTCCTCTTTCTTACTTTTTTTTTAAAATGAGTAGTTATGCTATTGAACCATTTCGAGCACAACGAAAATTCCACTTTTTGGGAGGAAAAAATTATCTATTTTTGGATATTGTTGTATCTCCGTAATTGGGTACCTATTCAACCAACAGAGCTCGAGTTGGTCGCAAACTGTTGCAAATTTGACCTAATTTAAAACGTTACCGGACATAAATTATTGAAATTATCACAGTTTGGAAGAACTTGCCTAATTGTTAGAAAAGTACTAAAATTTCACGGGTTTTTAATGCATTTCGTCAGTAGCACAAGGGTTTCGGGGTTGCAAAATTGGGAAATAACATAGGAGACCTAACATCATAAAAAATAGTAGATACCGCGTTTTATTTACAAAAAAAAAAAAAAAAAAAATACCGCGTTAAATTTACTGGGCTATTGCTTCAGTGTCTGTCATTAATAAATAATGACAGATAATATAAGAGTTCGAGAAAAAATTCCGAACAGAAGACAGGGTTCGAAAGTCACTGCGAACTCCGAACTCAAAATCAAAACTCGGAACACCTGCACATGCGTAGTGACAATAACATACCCATTTCATTTTTCGTCTTGATTTAGAAGCAAGTAAAAGGAGTAAGGCCTCTTCGTCCGATGAGCTACTCGACATGATCGAACACTGAGAAAATTAACACTGGTCCGCCGCAGCTGTCCGCGTTCTGTGTGGCAGCGGTTGTCCGTGGCGGACTGCTGCCGGTTCGCGCGCGAACTGTCCGCGCGGTCAGCCCGCGTTCTGTGTGGCCGAGCCTTTATTCAACCATTGAACCTTGATCCGTGATTCTCAGCTATGGCCACCATCTGTGCTCTTTCTACACATTATCATCTTTCAAACGACGGACTCTTCCTCAAAATTATGAAAAAAGCGCTCAACATGAAAAAATAAGTGGTTTAATCAGTTAAATAATTTTAAATACCTAATATTTAACTTTAATTACATATTATGTAATTACAGCGAAATTTGAGAAAATACGTTAAATAAAAGTAGGATTAACTGGTTCAAAAATTGCTTATTTAAACATTTCTTCTTGAAGAACATATTGTCAAGTAACGAACCGTTGTGTAATAAATTGCAGCGCTTTATATAATAAAAAATGGAATGAAGTTTAATTGTGGGACTGAATTCAAATTCCACCTCCGCTGGCCTCCACAAACAGTTGAAAAACTCGGTTCCGCTCCCTCAGCGCCACGAGGGCTTTTCCCGACCGCCTCCGCGCCATTACAATTTCAGGATCGCCGCTCCACCTTCGCGCCAAAGTACGGCAAGCGGGAGGACTCGAGGATTCCCGTGCACGGTGGGGAGGGGGGGCACCTCCTGCGGTTTTCCCTCAGTTTTCGTT
>CM019178.2:48580589-48601151 GCA_009739505.2 Apolygus lucorum | reverse complement strand
ACCTAATATCGATTGATATGCATCGATAATACTTATCGATGGATGCGTATCGAGAAGAGAGATCGATATGATAATAAACCGGCTGGAAGGAAGTTACCTTCCCGTCGTCGACTTGATCTTGTTAGCTCCTTTGTTTTTATTTAAATGCCCGATTCCGAATAATGTGCGTGAGTTAATTGTGCAGTCGATAACTTTAAACATGGTGTCAGGTGTTCCGAACCTATTTTGAAAAGTTCCTTAGTAAATCGTCGCGGGTTTTGTGACTATTACCTCGAAATGGCCGAAGCGATAGCAAACTTTGCTTCCACCCGCCAAGTTGACTTTGCAGGGTAACCCGGCAGAAAATTGGTACTTTTTCAAATTAGAGTGGGCGAATTATGAAATTTCTATCGACCTTGATCAAAAGGAGGAATGAATGAGAGTTGCAACTCTGAAAACTCTCTTTGCTCTTGATGTTCTTCAACTTTTGATGAACCTTAAACTAACTGATCCCCAAATGGCTAGTACCAAGGAGATAATAAAGGAATTGGACAAACACTTTGTTCCAACGGTCAATGTTATCTACGAGCGATACGTATTTGGGTCAACCAAGCAAGGTGAAGGTCAGTCAATTGCCGAATACATTTCAACCCTGCGCAAATTGAGCTCTACCTGTAAATATGGTGCGCTTCAAGATGAAATGATTCGTGACCGTCTTGTCCTAGGCATTCGCAGTGATGCAACGAAAAAACAGCTCCTTAGGGACCCAGGCCTTACATTATCAACTGCTATCGATGTATGTAGGGCAAACGAACTGGCGGACACACAGATCCAAGATATTGTTGGGGAAAAGGCGGAACAAGTAAATAAGATTTCAGGTAAGCCCCGAAATTATTTAAAAAAATGCAAGTATTGCGGTCAATTTCACAAGAGGGAGAAGGAAGCATGCCCAGCTTGGGGCAAGACCTGCAGGAAGTGTGGTCTAAAAAATCATGTAGCAGATGCTTGTTTGAGAAAATATAAGCACATGAAGTCATCTGATAAAAGGAAAGTCCCGGAAATCGCATGTGCGTCAGATTGACATGTCCGACACATGTAGTGAGACAACCCAATCAGAGGGCTCTGACAGTGAGGCTTTGATAATTGATGTTATCAACGAGGCTAGAACTACCAAAAGATCGTGGGTTGCCAACCTTCAATGTGGAGGTATTGGATGAATCAAGCCCATTGCTGCCAGTTGGACTCAGGTGCTACCGTGAACGTCCTAGGTATTGCCTGCTTGAAGGGCCTCTACGGCTCTCTGCCGCCATTAGAAGAAACCTCGACCGTGATACGATGCTTTGGGGGCAGCCACGTCAAGCCAATCGGGAAAATAAGATTGAAGGTATTCAAAGAGCAATTGAGTCACGTCCTCGTCTTTGAGGTGGTTAAAGACAAGGACAAGAAACAACTTCCTATTTTGTCTGCAGTCATGCGAGAAACTTGGTTTTGTGAAATTAGAGGGTGTTGAAACGATCACAACCACTTCTAATGGAGCCGAGAATATCA
Source organism: Apolygus lucorum (assembly GCA_009739505.2). Lineage (NCBI taxonomy): Eukaryota > Metazoa > Arthropoda > Insecta > Hemiptera > Miridae > Apolygus > Apolygus lucorum. The sequence continues at coordinate 48,599,624 of CM019178.2, read as the reverse complement.
CAGAACGCTACAAGGATGTTTTCAGTGGTATAGGCTGCCTAGATGGAGAGTGTCATCTGGCAGTGAACCCTACAGCCACACCAGTCAAGCAGGCCCCAAGGAGAGTTCCAGTGCCCCTTCGAGATGAACTAAAGAAGAAGTTGGCTGAATTAGAACGAAAGGGCGTAATAGTCAAGCACACAGAGCCAGCTGAATGGGTCAGTAATATAGTGATTGTGAAGTCTCCTACAAAGTTCCGCATTTGCCTTGACCCACGACCATTGAACCAAGCTCTCTTGCGAACGGAGTATGAGATACCGACCATAGAGTCCATTACTCCAGAGCTAAATAACGTCAAGTTCTTTACAGTTGTTGACACAAAGATGGTTTCTGGAATGTGAAACTTAGCCACGAGAGCTCGCTGCTTACCACATTCTGGACACCATATGGGAGGTTCCGTTGGCTGAGGTTACCATTTGGGATCGCTGTAGCAACTGACGAATACCAGCGACGCCTTCATGAGGCCTTTGAAGGCATTGACGACATAATCATTGTTCAGGATGATATCCTGGTCCTGGGCCGTGGTAACACTGAGGATGAAGCATCAAGGAACCACGATAGGGTGTTGGAAACCCTTCTGCAACGAGCCCGGGCAATAAATATCAGATTTAACAAGGGAAAGATTAAGCTCAAGCAGGAGCGAGTCACATACATGGGACACTTGGTAAGCAAAGAGGGGCTAATGGCTGACCCTGAAAAGATACGTGCCATCAATCAAATGAGGAATCCAGAAGACGTCTCGGAACTGAAGAGTTTCATGGGTCTCGTCACTTACATGGGTAAATTCATGCCAAGTCTGTCCGCAATAAGCGACCCTCTCCGCCAATTAACCAAGAAGAACGTGGCCTGGGTATGGACCACAGAATGTCAGCGAGCAGTTGATGACATAAAACGACATGTCATAGAATCACCTATCTTGGCATATTATAATCCCAAGAAGCCGTAACCCTGCAGACTGATGCATCAAGTAAAGGGCTAGGAGCAGTCATCCTACAAGAAGGGCGACCCATCGCATATGCATCAAGAAGCTTAACCCGCAGTGAACAATCATGGGCACAAATTGAAAAAGAATGCTTGAGCATATTATTTGGATGCGAACGATTTGCCCACTACTTGGTTGGAGGAAAGGGAGTAATAGCAGAGACAGATCATCGCCCGTTAGAAACAATATTCAGGAAACCACTGCTCAGTGCTCCGGTCCGTTTACAACGAATGCTACTTCGTTTGCAGCGCTTTGACTTGAGAGTCTGCTACATCAAAGGAAGCAAGATGCTCATTGCTGATCCGTTGTCTAGACTTCCCCTTCCTGAACGGATTCCTGTTAGCCTTGAGGAGGTCTACAATATTGGCTCAATTCATGAAGAGCTAGAAACGATCAAGGTGTCTGACAACATTAATTTGATGCAGACAAGCCTTCTCAAAGTCCGGAATGCAACAAGTCAGGATGAAACTCTATTTATATTAGCTTCCATCATAAAGAGCGGATGGCCGACTCATGTCCAGCAAGTACCATCGTGCATCCAACAATACTGGGATTACAAGGATGAACTAATGATCCAAGACGGCATCATATTCCGTGGAAATCAAGTCGTGGTTCCCAAAACTCTTCGAAATGAGTTCATTGACAAACTTCATCGCTGTCATGTAAAAAATGCAAAATGCATGCCTCCGCAGGGCTAGGGAGACCCTGTTCTGGCCTCTCATGACTGCTGAGTTGAAGGAGAGAATTACGAAATGTGACACATGTCAAAAGTTTGCCACTTCTCAGACAAAAGCCCCAATGACGTCACATCGGATTCCAACTCTACCTTGGGAACGTGTCTCACTAGACACGTTTCAAGTGGATAGGGATGAATTCATCGTTCTGGTGGACTCATACTCTGATTTCTTTGAAGTAAAGAAAGTCAAGAACATAACTTCGCAAACCGTCATCAAATTCCTCAAAGAAAACTTTGCTCGCCACGGAATACCGCAGGTCTTAATATCAGATAATGCCCCTCAGCTAATCAGCAAAGAAATGAAGAAATTTGCCAAGGATTGGGAATTTCTCCACGCAACATCCGCTCCTTTTCACAGCAAGGGTAACGGCAAGGCTGAAGCAACAGTCAAGATTGCTAAGAGAATGATATTGAAGTGCAACAAAGAAGGTACTGATTTTGACGCCGCCCTTCTTGAATGGAGAAACACCCCCACTGTGGACATGAACTCGAGCCCAGTACAACGTCTGATGTCTAGAAGAACCAGAACTATGATACCAACAGCTCCCCTTCTCCTAGTACCCTCTATTCCACAAGAAGTCCATGAACTTCTTACTAGCAAGAGACAAAAGGCGAAGAAATATAATGACAAAGCAGCTAAGGAATTACCACCTCTCCAAATTGGCCAGGAAGTCCTAGTCAAGCCGTCGGACCAAAAGAAATTTTGGGACAAAGGTATGATCCACCACTCACATGGTCGATCATACGACGTAGTTGTGGGAAATGGAATCTACCGCAGATCAGGTCACATCTCCATGCAAGTCTCGCCCATCATACCCGACAATCAAATCACCAAGTCCACAGGCAGCACAACAGCCAGCTCAATCGCCATCCAATCAACAGCCTGTCTTATTAGACGACACCACAGTAAGCCCAACCCAGTCTCCGGTAAATAAGCCAAAACCAGAGGGAAACAACCTTAGACCTAGAGCCAGCCTCAAAAACAACAACTCCTCGTCCAACAAGAGTTCCACAAACAAGAAAACACCAAGGACTAGTGTCGGCGACAAGACTTCATCCTCGGTGCCCTCAACCAGTGAAAAGCGTGCTAGAATGCATACAACATTCAAAACTGCATCATCCTCCTCTTCTATGGAGCAGATACAGGAAAAGGGCATTAAACAGAAATCAGGAAATCGCAATCCAACCGTCATCACAAAGTCTGGGCGAGAGTCAAGGCGCCCAAACGTCTTACGTTTTCCGAAATCTAAAAAAAATAAAAATTAAAAAAAAAAAAAATTAAAAGAATTGTGTTGAGAATATAATATTAGGCAAGCAACTAAAATAATGCTATAATCTGAAAATTATCAATTTGAACTCTGAAGTCTGATTTGAACTTTTACGGTACTGAGATCTCGCTTAACTTACTAATGTATTATAACATGCATTATAATAATTATTTACTTAGGTGCTGGGAACATTTATCGCCTGCAAATGTTGTATCATGTTGTAGTCTCTTAACAAGTAAATGTCCTTCATTATTTCATGTCACATGTTTATTTACATTTAAAAATGCTATATAGATTCAAGTCAATTATTTATGTAATGTTTGCTTCTCGTAAAAAAAAGAGAAATTGTTTGATACCTAATATCGATTGATATGCATCGATAATACTTATCAATGGATGCGTATCGAGAAGAGAGATCGATATGATAATAAACCGGCTGGAAGGCAGTTACCTTCCCGTCGTCGACTTGATCTTGTTAGCTCCTTTGTTTTTATTTAAATTCCCGATTCCGAATAATGTGCGTGAGTTAATTGTGCAGTCGATAACTTTAAACACTTTCTCCCTTTGACTACCAATTTTTTTATCAAGAAAATTAGTGTTTTTAATTTGTACCCATTAGGTATGACCAATGAATGGTAATTATTCAATATCTTGAGAATAGGATGAGAGAGGGGGAATTAGGGGGTGGGACCTATTGTCCCACTGGTATGAGCAGATGGGATCTATTATCCCACTGGTATGATGAAGTGGGACCAATTTCCCCATTGGTACAGTAAAAAATGTAAAGTTCAGTAAAAATTCAGTAAAATCCTTACTGTAATAATTACGATAATTATTATCGTATTGGTAATTATCGTATTCAAACAATACAAATGATATGTAAAAACTCGGCGCTGCGCGCCTCGGCGGGGGCTTCGGCCCCTGCACCCCCGGATGATTTCCGCTTAGAGCCTAATGGCTAAAATGTGACATACCTTGAAAAGGTTTTTGCTCCCTCTCCCTCTTTATCTTTCTTCCACTGTAATATTTAAGATACCTCCTTATTCATAATAACATCAGGTTGTCAAGCATATTTGTCGTCAAGCATATGATAAATCATAGCGCTACTTTCCTGTCGCTTTTTCCTGTCGCTTTTTACTGTCGATTTTTCCTGTCGTTTTTCGGAGGAGCATCTAGAACGCGGCCCGCAGGTGCTGCACGCGCTTCCTAGCGACACTGCGGTTTTGCCTTTTCAAGGTTAAAATCATTTAGAACCCAAATCATTTTTTTTTCTTTTTGTAAAAATCACAGCAAACCCCGTACAATAGAAATTATATTGTTACGTAAAAATTATGATCCAAATCATGTAAGTATTCATTTCCCGCAATTCTTCGCTTGTAAAGCGTCGTTTTCGATCCATTCTACAAACTGCAAATAAAATGAAAAAACGGCTCGCTACAAACTTCAAATAGAATTAAAAACGTAGGCAAAAAAAATCGGGAACAAAAGTAGGTAAACACCAATGGGACGTATCGTTCCATACCAACAACAACGACCGGGAAGAATTCGTAAAATCAACATGCTGTTGATTTTGAGCATGTTGATTTCGTTTACTTATCACTTTATCACGAGGAAAAAACACCTTCTGATACTCGCCGACACTCAAACTGATAAGAAACACTGATTACACCTAGGAGAAAAAGCTGTGTTCCACACAAATGAAGGTTCCAGACGCTTCTTCGCATTATCATCATCAGTCATGCCATGCAATCTAGCGGCTGCCATTGGAACAAGAGGACATTGTGTTATACCTCTAACACTGGGACACAGATTGGGGCGAATATTATTGCTTGAAAGCCCAGTAGTATAGTGATTTACACGGTTGGGACGATATGTCCCGTTGGTAGTCAAAGAGTTAATAAACTTAGATTAAAATCACAGTCCACTGAGAAATTATCATTCTCCGGACCAAACACCAGCATTTTGATTGAATTCGACAAAAACCGATCCAACTTGCGCTAGGTATTTCTTTGCGGATTTGCCAAAACGTCCGTCACAAGGATTTGAAGACAATCAGACAGCCACGAAACCAAAATTGTTCAGAAAGGTCTAAAACGTAAAATGCGAATGGGGCTTAGATTTAGGAGGATATTTTTAGAGAAAAAATTATTGAACATTTTAGGATTTGTTGAATATATTTTTTAAATTATTCTTTAGAGGTGAAAACAATGCTTCCGCTACCTGGTGGACTCGGTTGCAAAATAGGCTAGGAGACAGACATCCCTCTCGAGAAACCCAACTCAGAACGTTCATTTCAATGGTATTTCTCAAGTCTGATTCAATTCAACGAAGAAACAAGGTTTAGAATGAGACCTCCCTCTCGAGAAAATCAACTCGAAACGTCATTTTGAACTGTCTACTCATGCAATTTGAGCCAATCTTTAGTCCTTTGGGACAAGGCTTCGACAGGGTCTGCTAATTAGCGGATCTGGAAGGCGCTAGGTGGCCGATCCATAGAGAGGTGAAAAGCTGGTGTGTTGTTGTTGACAGCTGAAAATGTACAATATTCTGGAAAATAAAGATGCAATAGAGATATTACCTGCAGGGCAATTAACCGTAGCATTCGGTCGAAACGGGGAGTTGAATTGAAATCAACGAAGCGTGTTTCCCAATTAGGATGGTCCCGTGATCAACGTGGTGCTTTCATCTTCAAAGTCCTCCTCAACGCCGTATCATCACGCTATATTCCGCTTGGGGAATCCACGATAAAGGAAAGATCGAAAAGGGAGTAGGAATGTATCAGATAGGGAATCTGGATGGAAACAGGAAACCCTTGTTTAGCCAACCCTCATACTAAGCAGGGCAGAAAGTATTTCCTTTCACAACCGTACACCAACCCATTATTTTGGGCGAAGCGCCTGTTCACCCTTTGAGAGAAGCGGGGGAATCTGGGATATTACATCCTTGTTTCTGACACTCCAGAGGTCGGGAATATTCTGAGCGATTCAAGTTTGAGGTTGGTGTTCCTTTCACCACCTACTATCACCTCGACCGTATAGCTTAAAAATATAAAGGGGAAGCCAGGGGTCTTTTACCAGCGAGGTTTTACCCGTATAAATCACAGGTAAGTGAACTGAGCGGCCCTCCCTATCCTGGTGTCGGAACAGGTCATCTTAGCAGGACTCGACATGTCGACACGTATGATTTACGTGAGATGAATTTCAGAAGGGCGATTTAAATTATTACCTATCAGTACGAGATTTTTTATACCTAATGATCTATTCAGATGAATTAAATTTGAAACTATTGACTCATGAATGTATAAAAAATGTTGAAAAATTAATTTTGAAATTTTGAAAACGCCCTTACTCAAAAAATGTTAATATAAAGGTATTGTTTTTCTATCAATTTAAGAGAGTATTGAATTTTGGTTTATTATTTTCAATAATAAGCCTTTGGAATCGAGCAAGAAAAAAAAAATTTTAACCCCCCCTCAAAATTTGATGTTTTACGTTTCAAGGTACGTAGAATCCGAAAATCGAATAAAAAAATTTCCGTCCATCCGCCGTACGCCGTACGCGGCACTTTTCTTAGCAACACTGGACCGATTTGGTTCAAATTTGGTATATGGGCTCCATTTGGGGTCTGGTTGTGCCGCGAAGCTTTTGGTTGATGTAGGTCTCTTCTAAGGGGTGAAAATTAAGGGTTGAAATTTTCAAGAGTGCCCTAGCTCAAAAACTCTCGAAATAAAGGTATCGTTTTTTCACCAATTTTAAATAGTACAGAATTTTTAAAAATTTTTGAGACCACCCGGAGCTCTGTAGGACAAACCGTTCGGTCCCTACGAGTATTTGAAGGTTTTCCTTCGATAAAACAGAATCATGAGTGTGAATCGCAAAAGAGGTATAATCGCCGTTCAAATTTTATCTGACTAAAATGCGATCGCTGTTCATTTCTTCGATTTGTATACAATTTTGCCTTCTGCGTAACCAGTAATCAAATTTCCATATCAAGCTTTCTATCTTTCGAATCGAGTGTGAAGCGTTTAGTTCTTTCTAATAAACTTGATTGTTATAAAGACTCCGTACTTGTCAAAGTATAAGTTAACTTTATTCGTGCCAACATGGCAAATCTACAGAATTACAATAATTAATGTTTACATTGTCCGTAGCAACATGGTAGTCGTTTCCATAGTTCCTTACATCCTCTCACTCCTACCCCTTCATCCTCCGGCTCCTGACTCATCTTTTCCTCAACTGGTCAGCATGCTTCCTTTCCTTCTTGCCGTCAACCAAAACGACGTAGGAGAGATCCCCGGTACGTTCCATGATTTTCCCCGGCACACTTCCTTTCCCTATCTTGTTATGCACCCACACTTCTTCTCCCTCTGTAAATTCCCGAAGACTCTTCCCTTGAGCTTGATGAATCTTCTGCTTCGTTAGTGCATCATCCACAGTGCGCACCATGTTGGGTTTCAATAGATCGAAACAAGAGCGCACCCTTCTTCCCATCAGTACCTCAGCTGGAGTTCTTCCAGTTGTAGAGTGTGGTGCATTCCGATAGGAAAACAGAAAATCTCTCAACCGATCTGCGAGACTGTTGTTTTGTTCCTTTGACGAAGTCATCCTTGTTTTAAAAGTTCGAACCGCTCGTTCCGCTAATCCATTTGACCGTGGATGGTATGGAGTTATTCTAATATGCTTTATTCCAATCTTTTTACAGAAAGCAGAAAATTCTGAAGAAACCCATTGCGGTCCATTGTCTGTAACTATGGAAAATGGCAATCCAAAAATGCAAAAGATTTCCTTGAATTTTTCTATTGTTGCTGTAGCTGTAGTCTTCTTCATTGGAACAACCTCCAACCATTTTGATGTGGAATCCACCACCAAGAGCCAATATAGACCTTCGAAAGGTCCAGCAAAATCCGCGTGTAGTCTTGACCACGGAAGTGACGGCACATTCCATGAAAACACCGGTGATTCCTCCGGTTTTGGGCGTGATTCCTGGCAAGCATGACAATTCTTCACGAACTCTTCAACTTCTCTGTTCATTCCCGGCCACCAACAATGAATTCGAGCAACTTCTTTCATAGCTCTTCCTCCTGGATGGCCAGCATGAAGCATGTGCAGGAATACTTCTCTAACTGCGTGAGGGACAACTATTCTTCCATTCCACATCATTATTTTTTCTTCCAGGGAAATCTCATCCCTCTTCTCAAAATAAGGCAGCAACTTCGTGTCTACATTTTTCTTTTCCGGCCACCCCGACCCGAGATACCTAGATACTTCCTGAAGAACTTTATCTGAACTCGTGGCTCCTCTCAAGTTTGAAACTGTTATTGGAACATCTTGTAGCCGTAGGTGTAAAAGATGACTTCCCTTAAGAGTTCCCATTTTTTCTACCCTCGTTGGATGCACATCATTTAGTGGCAATCTTGATAATGAATCGGCTGGACAATTTTCTTTACCTTCGATGTACTCGATGTTATAATCGTAGCTTCTCAAAATTAATGCCCATCTTGTCAATCGATTAGCAGCCATCTTAGAAATTTCTTTATCTTCCGCTAAAATTTGCATGAGGGGCTTGTGATCAGTCCGGAGTGTAAACTTTCTTCCCCTCAGATAGTAGTCAAATTTCTTGAGAGCAAAAATAATCGCCAAAGCTTCCCTGTCCAAAACTGAATAGTTTTTTTCAGCTGGTGTTAAAACTCTCGAGCCAAATCCTACAGGTCGTTCTTCGCCATTTGGCATACGATGAAATAAAACCGCCCCTACTCCATTTGAACTTGCATCCGTTGATACAATCAGTGGAAGTTCCAAAGAGTAATGAACAAGAGAGCTGGTAGATGTTATCGCCTCCTTCAATACAGAAAACGTTTTCTCGCAATGATCATCCCAGTTCCAGGTGACTCCTTTCCTTGTGAGGTTGTGTAACGGAACACTAAGTTGCTGCAAGTTCCTTATAAACCGCCCGTAGTAATTGATGGAACCCAAAAATGATTTAAGTTCAGATGGATTTTGAGGAACCGGCATTTTCTTAATTGCTTCCAAGTGTTCTTGTGTGGGATGAATACCCTCCTTATTTATGATATGCCCTAGGTATTTGACACTATCCTGGAGCCACTTGCATTTGGTATCTTGCGTCTTGATGCCAGCAGCAGCCAGTCTGCTGAGAACCTCTTCCAAAGATTTAAGGTGCTCTTCCATTGTCTCTCCAGCCACTATGATATCGTCCAAATAGCACGCAACGTTCTTTATCCCAGACAAAATAGAGTCCATTGTTTTTTGAAAAAAATTTGGTGCGAAGCAAACCCCAAATGGAAGTCTCTTATAACGATAAAATCCTTTGTGGGTGGAGATCACTAAGTACTCGCGAAATTCCTCTTCAACTTCTAAATGCAGATATGCGTCCTTTAGATCAATGACGGTAAAACATTTTCCTTTCTCCAATTTTGATAAAATCTCTTCAAACGTGGGTAGCGGATGTAAATCCGTTTTAATATGTTTATTAATTGTTACTTTAAAATCACTACAAATCCTCAATGCACCATTCGATTTGATAGCCAGTACTATAGGGGAAGCCCATGACAATGGCGTTTTTGTGGTGTCCACTGGCTCAATTATATCTTGCTTCAATAACCGTTCAAGCTCATCCTCGACTTTTCCTCGTAGGGCAACCGGAACTGGACGTGGGCGGAAAATTTTGGGTGTAGCGTTTTCGTTAAGGTGAATTCTCACTTTATGACCTATGATCTTTCCCATAGTACCATCAAAAACAGTATGATATTTAGTCTTCAACTCGTCAATTCTCTTCTGTGATTCCTTTCTGTCAACTGTACTTGAAAAATTATTCGTAACTGCGCACAATCGTGATCCTTCTGGCATTGGTATGTTGAATTTCAATGACCAATCCAACCCAAACAGTGGTACATCAGACCCTCTTACTACTACCAGTGGTAAATATAGTACTCTCCCAAATGCTTCAACTTCCACAACTGCTTTGCCTAAAGTTTTTACTGGAACCCCCGTATAAGCAATTAAATCACTAGCTCTTTCCAACTGGGGTGCCCCAATGCTTTCCCACAAAGACTTGCTTATTACTGTCTGTGCAGCACCTGGATCATACAACATGTCCACTTTGAATTTATTTATGAGAACATTCAACATAATGCGGTTTCCTCCCCCTGTCATTTTATTTATTGTGCTTCGACTCGCATCACTGAGAAATTCATCATCCTCGAAAGGACCTGACCTTCTTAGCTGTCTTACATTCCTTTGGCTACTCTTCCTTTCTGGAGTTTTGTCAATCGTAGCTCTGCCTGAAGAAACACATACCCTCGCAAAATGGTTATCTCTAGCTGCACACGCTACATTTTTTACCTTGGGCAGGACAGCTTTGTTTCTCTTCATGTTTCTTGAATCCACATTGTAGGCACTCTCGCATAGGGTCTAACTTCCTTGGTGCCTTGAAACTTCGATTCTGTTGTTCCTGTGACTTGATGACTCTATTCACTCTTAGGGCAGCCGTTTCCTGTAGATTGCTTAACGCCTTTCTTTGCTCAGTAGCTCTCTCCAACCCCAACGCAGTATTTTCTACCTCAGACAAGGTCGCATCGTTTGAAGGGTGTAAACGTATCAACTCTTCTTGCCAACGTTCATGGTTAATGCCTACAACTAATTGATCCCTCAGCCTTTCTTCCAACGTTTTTCCAAATTCACAAGTTCCTGCGAGTTCCCGTAAAGAGTTGACAAACTTGTTAATTGTTTCTCCTTCTTGTCTTAAACGCATCATAAAACTCCTTCGTTCCGCAAAAATACACGTTGCTTTAGTATAGAACCGCGAAAGCACCTCTTTCAGTTCTTTATACGGCACATCCCTAATTTCTTTCGGACGGAAATGATCAAATAAAATCTTGAACGAGCAAGATCCGACCGACGATACCAATAGCATTGCAAGTACGCGTTCTGGTACGACCACCCCATAACATCTCCGTCCTACCTCAACTTCGAACCTACTGATGTAGTACTCCCATTGCTCATTTTCCTCGTCAAACCTGTCAAAATGAAAAGAACTCACTATCTTGGCCAACTTCTTTTCATCTGCCATGCCATTTTCCATCTTACTCGGTCCTGGTAGAAATTCTTCCTCAATCGAATCGTCATTTTGTGGAGCGCCTCCTCCCCTTGTTGGTTTTTTCTTTGGTTTCACCATTCCGCAGCGCCACTTATAAAGACTCCGTACTTGTCAAAGTATAAGTTAACTTTATTCGTGCCAACATGGCAAATCTACAGAATTACAATAATTAATGTTTACATTGTCCGTAGCAACATGGTAGTCGTTTCCATAGTTCCTTACAATTGTGAAGGTGTGAAGCCATTATAGTGTGGTAGGTAGTACCTACCAATAGTTGGTAGGTAAAAAAAAGTTGGTAGGTAAAACAATGTTTGTAGGTAAAAAACGCTGCAAATCATTGCTCACTGATCAGATCACTGATCAGCTGAGTGAGCTCCGAAGCCATTTTCAATGCTATTGAATGGAAGTGCTCTTCCAGGCGTCTCCAGCATTCGAGGAGATCTTCTTCACTCCTCAGATCACTGATCAGCTGAGTGAGCTCCGAAGCCATTTTCAATGCTATTGAATGGAAGTGGTCTTCCAGGCGTCTCCAGCATTCGAGGATATCTTCTTCACTCCTCACATCACTGATCAGCTGAGTGAGCTCCAAAGCCATTTTCAATGCTATTGAATGGAGGTGCTCTTCCAGGCGTCTCCAGCATTCGAGGAGATCTTCTTCACTCCTCACATCACTGATCAGCTGAGTGAGCTCCAAAGCCATTTTCAATCCTATTGAATGGAAGTGCTCTTCCAGGCGTCTCCAGCATTCGAGGAGATCTTCTTCACTCTTCAGATCACTGATCAGCTGAGTGAGCTCCGAAGCCATTTTCAATCCTATTGAACGCAGGAGCTGAAATTTGAGAGGGAAGGTCAAGGGAGAATACAGATGGTGGTAGGTGCTATTGATGGAGAACCAGTGATCTATACAGAAGGATGATCTATACAGAAAATAATAAACCTTTGAGCAATGATTTGCAGCGTTTTTAGAGACCACGCGAAGTCCTGTAGGGCAAATCATTCGCTCCCACGAGAATTTAAGGGTTGGACTTCGGATAATCAGAAACACGAGTGTGAATCGCGAAATTTTAGCTGACCGAAATTCGATCGATGTTTTCCTTCAATTTGGTTGGTGGTTACAATGGAAAAGCCGTGTTCTTTGCTGACGAGTTATTGAATACCAACTGATCTCGCATCCGTTCCTTAAGTGTAACTTTGAATGAACATTTCGCTGCCTGTGACCTCAATCGTACAATGAAATCACATACTCGTTCGCATAGCGAGTTATCCTGTCTTCCATACTGCTTGGAAAGGACTTGTACTAGTTTGTCAGTTTTGACATCCTCCACTTCTCGTGGATAAAAATAATCAATCAGAAATTTAAAAGGATCTGCACTTAATTTTGCCAAGAGGTAGTTCCGTTTCACTCGATTATCTTCTATTCTGCAGGCTCCTACCGTCAAGCTGAACCTTTTGATCCAATACTCCCATTCTTCTGTTGAGGGATTGAATGCTTCAATCTTGAAATCCTCCAAGTTCATGGCTATCCCGCTGGATTGCACATCTTGATCACCGCCATCGCTTTCCCTTTCCTCATCACTTTCAACTGCTCTTCTGTTTATCCGTTTGTTTCTCCTCGTCGCCATATTTATTATTACAATAAGTAGATACTTGGGCTCTCGTTACGAGAACGAATGAATATTATATTTTTGGTACAAGTCAATAAAAAACCTTTGTGTAAAAATTTGCAGCGTTTTTGAATAACGAACCAAATCGTATTTAATCTTAATATTAAACGAAAGAATTGTGATTGTCCAAACCTAAATCTTCATCCGTCATAATCGTGAGCCATTATCGATACTCATGAGACATCAGCGAGAAGGTAGCTCACAGGCTTCCCATCATCGCCATGGGCAAACCGTCAAAATTGTAACGTCATTGACATCCTCAGCCAGCTACTTATACTTCACCACGTAGCGCAACTTCTTCAGGCACTTATGCAGGTCATGGTCCTGTAAATATTGCTCAACGATCCTTTAAATTCGATTTCTGCCTTTTTTTCATGGGACGTGGTAAGCCATAAGTTTGAGCTATTGTGACAAAATTCCCTTTTCATTTAGGTAGTACCCGTTTGAAAACCTCTTCTCTCACTAAGTTAAGAAGTTTTTCGAGCGTTTCCCTAGAAATTTCGGCCGGGACAAGAGTACTCTTACCGAAATGCCGGAATCTGGTAGATGCACTCACAGAGGACTTCTGTCTCGGCTCATTCGCAGCAGAGTCGGCATTCAGCTGTCCTGGCCTCGCCGAACTTGTTGAGAAGGTATCTCAAGGGGCAGTGGTCTCCTGGCCTACTAAGGTGCGAAGGTTTTTCCTCCTTAGTGACAGCAGAGCTTTTGCTCTATTTTTGGATATGGTAATCAGCTGGTTGGCTTTCCTCTGCTTTGGAGTGTTGCTCCAATATGCAGCTCTTTTACTGTCCTCCCATTTCTGGACCTGTTGAGTATTAAAGCTCTTGGTAACCCCAAGCAGGGGTTCAGGACCAAAACATTAGGACACCAATCCCTGCTTGGCGAGGCTATTGTCTGCCTTAACCTACTTTGTCACGCCTTCCACATTAATTCTATCCTGGAGGTTAAAAGAGGGATATGCTCCATCTATCGCTATTTCTTCACTCAGCCTGAAGTCACTCTTCAGGACAAGTATAAGGTATTTCAAGCGGCTGTGCGTTCAATCCTTACATACGCCGCCCAAGTTTGGGGACACAAGTATTTGGCTGCGGAGCAACTGCAGGTCTATTTTGTGAAGCTCGTTCTCAAGCTGCCTCGTAACTCCCCCAACTACATTTTGCATTTGGAGGCAAATCTGGAGCCGATTTTCACTTATACTTTGACGCTGCATTATAAATACCTCCTGAAAGTCCTCTCCACCATGTCCGCAATCCGCCTGCCTCAGATCGTGGCGAAAGAGGTTATACGCCATGAGATATCTTGGTACAAAGACCTGAAAGAACTGGCCAACAAGCATGGTTGTGCATTCGATGGGGACCCGAGCAACATGTATACGTGGAGGCAGCAGATGGGGGGGATAGTTGAGGCGTGTCGGGCGGCTCATAAAAGAGAAATTCTGGCACGAGCCCAATCCTCCAGTAGCTTTTTGTATCGGCAATTGAACCACGTGGTGAGATGTGTGGACATGACAGGTGCTTTGCTGAATCACCCGCCTCGGATTCTTTACTGGATCTTGAAATTGAGAGGCGCTTTGATTGGCTTGAATCACAAGTCTTCCTCCCCAGCAACCCCAGATGCGAACTGTGCTCACTGTGCAACCTCGGAGAACTCGAAGATGTGCTGCATTTCGTTGGAGTCTGCCCGATCCTTCGAGAGTTCGGGTCCTGTTCCTTGGACGAAGATCACTCGCAAGGGAGGAGCTTGTGGAGTTTTTGGACGACCAGAACAAATGGGTCTCCTTGGCAAAATCTGTAGAGCTGCATGGAGGTACAGACTTGACCTTGTCCGTGAATTCAATTGGTAGCCATTTGATTCAATTGGGTCTCTCATGAATGTAACATTCAAATATTGTAGGTACTAATTTATTTATTTAATTAACCCTAGTGTCGCTTGCGTGATTCTCCGACAGACAGACAAATGTCTCCGTCGTAATTTATGCTTTTATCAAGCACTTTAAAGCAATACATAGTTTACTTGTTATCATGTATATAATCGATTTATAAAATTGTTAACTAAATCTGTATAAATAAAGCATGTTCTCTCTCTCTCTCTCTCTCTCTCTCTATCCTGGAGGTACGAAAGTCACTTTCGGCTGCTGATAAGATTTTGTTTCGGGAGCCCAATCGTGGGACAAGCTGTTTAATTTTTGCTTTTCCCGCTTTCAATAGTGTTATTGCTCTAGTGTTTGGATATGGAGCTGGACGCTAGCCAAGTGTCGACAAACACAAATTTCGAAATAATTTAATTTCGGAATAAACCGATGAAAAGCTGATGAAATTTAGATGATTTTGATGTGGAGCTCATCAATTTTTCTGTAGGCGATATAGAAGCAAAACACCATTGAAAATTTTTAAAAACAGCAGGAAGTCATCAAAAATTATGCTAACATGCTAAGAAAAGGCATGTTTGAGTGACACCAAGCTAGCGCAGAGGTGAGTAGGTGCGATTTTTGTTTTAGAAAAAGGAATATAGCTGGCAGAGTGAAAAGCAATAGGAGGAAGGAAGGGAGGATATTGTGTGGAGAGAGCGGTCAATCCAACAAACCATTGTGGGGTCCCCCAGGCTGGGTTGATTCGCTCAAACCATCTCTCCAGGCTCTATCACCACTCGCGGCCGTATTGTCTCCTCCATGTCTCCACTTAGCGAAGGGGTTTCCTGTTTTTCCTCTATTTTCCTGTTCAAATCCACTTCTGAGCCTTTCCAGCCGTCAGCTGGAGTTCACGATCCATCCGAACTCGACCTATAAAAGCGAGAGAATAGAACATTAATATATAGAACAGAACGTTCATTTATTTTAATAAAAGAATTACAGTAATATAATAAATATTCTAAAAACATCAAAATAATATTCGTAATATAATATTTAATAATTGAACAATGTGGAGTGGAAGTCATCTAAAAGCTGTACAAGAATACCCCAAATGAGTGTATTCCAAGCTGATTTGTAAATATTCATCAATTTTACCTCTTGAGATACCAAACTCTGATATGTGAGAAAAAACGATGCAAATCATTACACCAAGGTTTATTATTTCAATATTGATCACTCGTCTGCAAAGAACTCGGCTTTGCCATTGTCACTGGAGGTACGAACCATAGGTACTTCCTTCCCACTTCACAATAAAGTTTTTTGGAAGAAATAAACGCTTCGCACTTAGTTCGAAGAAATAAAGAGTTGTGGGTGCCTTCATTAGGAAATTTTATTACTGATTGCTAAGGACGCAAAAATGGAGACAACTTGAAGAAACGAACAACGATCGTATTTTGATCAGCTGAAATATAAACGGAGATTAAGCCTCTTTTGCGATTCACACTCGTGTTTCTGATTTATCATAAGCCCAACCATTAAGGGGGTCTCAGCCGGTCGACGTTCGTCCCTCGTTCCGGGTCAGAATTTCGCCAAATCAAAGGCGCAGAAAATTAAAAAGTTGTACCCAAATTTGAAATTTTAAAGGATTTTAGAAATTCATTAGTGCACGGCCCTAGGGAGTTGAAAAAACTGAAAGATTGCCGCCGGGATCATCAAAATCGAACAATAATTGCCATATAAATATGGGAAAAAACCGTTTATTCAGTAGTTTGTCCCATTTTCTCTGGCAATTATTGTTCGATTTTGATGATCCCGGCGGCAATATTTCAGATTTCCAATTCCCTAGGGCCGTGCACTAATGAATTTCTAAAATCCTTTAAAATTTCAAATTTAGATACAACTTTTTAAGTTTTTGCGCCTTCAATTTCAAGAAATACTAAGAACGAACAGCGACCGACTGAGACCCCCTCAAGTTCTCGTAGGGACCGAACTGTTGGTCCTACAGCTCTGGGTGGTCTCATTCGATTCTAAAATTATTTACTATATTTATTATTACTAATTATTTTTCTTCCCTAATAAGTGACTGACATCAACCAAGAGCTTCGGAGCACAACTAGACACCAAATGGAGCCTACATACCAAATTTCATCAAAATCGGTCCATGGTTGCTAAGTGCCGCGGACGGCGGACGGACAGCAAAATTTTTATTCGATTTTCGGATTCTACGTACCGTAGACTGGGGTGATAGTGATCAATTTCTACAGTTTTTCCTTGAAAACTACCAGTGTAATAATTTTTAAAAAAATCTGAAAAAAATAGTTTTGTTCTCCCACATATTACGAACAGTATCCTATATCAAACTTTGAAATTTTGTTGAATTAAGCTCATTAAAAAAAATAATGAAATTGATCAGTATCACCCCCCACATAGGGGGTGATAGTGATCACTAATTTAAAATCGAACTTAAACATATTAATAACAATTAAAATCGAACATTAAACAATTAAAAATTGTTTTTTAGTACCCTGAGGTAAAAAAAACCCACTAACAACTCATTTCAGAACAATTTTTATTGAAAAACTAATGAAAACCAACTCTTAACTTAAAAAAATCAGAATAAAGCCAAGATTCAAGACTTGTAATATCCTCTTCAGTATTTATTATTATAATGAGACCATTCGTGGCACATGTTTGGTAACTGACAAGAAACAACTTATTTTAAAAGACCTTACCAAAGACGTTACCAAAACTAATGATGGACCAATCACTTTTTGATACTTTCGGGGCATTTCGGCCGTGATCACTATCACCCCCTGAAAATGAGTTGTTTTTGTTTTTAACAGATAACCAACTGTAGTAACACGGAAAAAAACTAATTGCAGATATTTCATGCTTACCTCTACTAGAAACAAAATCTTTTCGCTAGAACTTCATCACACAACACCCGACACCGGCACAACAGAAGTTACAATCACAATGTCAGCTGGGCCCGATTTTGAGATTTGTTTATTTCCCTATCAGCTACCATGGTAACCTAGACTATCGGGTGGGAACGATATCCCCCCAGAGAAAACATTGCTACGAACACATAACACGACCTAACTTTCCATTTAGGACTGTGTGGAGCGCTGCAATCGCATGCAAATATTATAAAATGCAAGGCTTGTTGATCAGTATCACCCCAGCATATCAGTATCACCCCAGTCCACGGTACCTTGAAACGTAAAACAACAAATTTTGAGGGCTGGTTAAAATTTTTTTTTTTCTTGGTCGATTCCAAAGGTTCATTATTGAAAATAATAAACCAAAAGACGCTGAAAATCTTCAATCAATCGATCGATCAAATGAATTTTTTATCGTCAAATCCGACTTGTGGTATCACAATCATCGGTTGGTTTCTAATCTTAATCTAGGAGCAATAGTAGATACTTAGCTACAAAAAACCCTCTGATGTTGAAATCTTAATAATAGAAGAGAACAGAAAGGTAAGAACTAGACTAGCTTAGACTACTTGTCACTTTCAAAAACTCATCAAAGAGAAAAACGCATCTTGCTGCAAAAATAATTCAAGGCGCTTTTTCGGAGAAGACACATATAATAAAGTAAATTCTTTGGGTAGTTAATTATACAATTTAGGACCCAAAAAAGTGGTTGCTTTCCACGATTTATTCAATCTGAAGATGTTTATCAGATCAGCAAATTATGAAGATCGACCAAACAAAACGGACTATGTGAATTGATCGGGATTGACGTCAACTGGAAATATAACATCTTCTTCGCCGAGCTTTCGGTAAATTTACTATGCCTACTGTTTCTTTGTAGTGGCGTCTCCACCTTCTCTTTGCATATCGACGTTTGGTGGTTTCACTCAATAAACGACCTTCGAGTAAGTAAAATCTATTATAATATTTATTATTAGTTTTTTAATTGTGGTTGATTCGTAATTTTGTTGTTTTATATTCAACGGATTGTTAGAGTTCATGCTATTAAGGGTGAATATTGTTTTGTTTAATAGACCCTGAAGAAGGTAATAAATTTACCGAAAGCTCTGCGAGGAAGATGTTATATTTCAGTTGACCCCAATCCCGATCAATTGACATAGTTTGTCAGATCACGATTGTTTCTCAAGTCGTGACTATGCTCATTTGTTCTTGTTTCATAATTACTTTAATTAGTATGCACATTCCAGACTCGCTGAAGTATAAATCTTATCAGAATCTGGTTGTGAGAGAGTTATTTTCAATGACTCCAATATCCGCAGTTTTTTGGGCCCCCAAAATATGTCTGACGGCCTTCTTAATTCCGCTTCTGTGTCTGTACTCAATATCTCAGGAAAGTTCGTCTGCCTCCCACGACTGCCTTTGAAAGGGAAAAAATCATGAAAT